>PQXP01000062.1:0-89365 GCA_002973495.1 Apiotrichum akiyoshidainum
GAGATGATGGGGGGCGGGCAGCGAGCGTAGCCAGCGAGGGAGGAGGAGCACGATGTCACACCCCGCTGAGCTGATGACGGTGAGTGAGCGAGGGAACAGCCAGGGGGAAGGGTCACCCTGAGCAACCGCAGTATCACTTGGTCGTAAAAATGACACGTATTTAACMCTCCCAGATAAGACGTCACTCCTCCCATTCCCTGCAATAGACCAGCAACCCACCTCCTCGCGACTGGTTTACCGACTTCATTGCATGCATACCCTCGCAGTGCAATGACAACATGCCATAGTCGACAGTCTTCGCACACTCCAGCAGACGTGCACAAWCGCAAGGCACGCAGTGGACGGATATCCAAATTCCACCCCTCCACATTGTGCCCCGGGTCCGTGGCTCTTGCTCGTGGCTCTTGCTCCGTGGCGGTTAAGATATGATACCTCTTACTTCTACGTCTCGTCTAGATCTACTTTGGTTCCTTCTATCGTGCTGTCTGCTGCAGCTACTTTTCCCCGCCGCGCCGCCACCGCAGCCGTCCCTCCGCCTGCCCCTCGGTGCCCTCCTCATCGTACACGCGGGTACCCATGCCCCAGCGCCCAGCGCGCGGGCCCCACTTGTCCTCGACACCCCAGTGGTGCACCTCCTGGAACTGGGGGGCTCCCTCCCGGCTGCCCTTCCCCGGCATCCCGGCCTCAGTGGCGCGCACCTCCACATCCTCCCCCGTAGCCTCCGCGTCCCGCTTGCCCGCTTGCCCCATCTCGCGCGCCATGCTGTCGCCGCTGCGCCCGCCCTTGAGGCCCAGCTCGTGCTCACGGTGCACGACCGCCTTGACGGCCGCGGGCGTTACGGTGCCCTCGTGCGCCTCCCATGCGCGCGAGCCCATCGGCAACGGCAGCCACGGCGTGTTGGCGTACGACGGCGCCGTCGACATTTCGACAAGACGCGAGACGGCGCGCTTCTGTATGGTGCGTGAGCCAACCGAGACAAAGAGCAGACTGTACTCACATACGCAAAGCGCTCGTCCTCGCCGGTGAAGATGGACATGACAGCAAACGAGCTGCCCATGTCGGCGCGATCCTGGCGCTCCCGCTCGGCGCGCGTCTGCGGGTTGTACAAGGACACATTCGCGCGCGGCTGCGCCGCCATGCTCTCCGAGAGCGCCTCGGCCTCGAGCAGATCGTGATGCTCGGGGTCCAGCTGCGGATCCAGCGCGTCTGGAAAGAACAGGTGCTCGGGCTTGGCGGCCGCGCGGAACATGATCCTGCACCGCGACTCGTCTGAAGAAGCGTCAGCATTCATTATGAGTTTAGCCCAAAGACGATCAAACTCACACAGCGCATCGATGAGGTTGATCAGCCGCCGTGCCTCGTTCTTGTGCTTGAGCAACAAGATCGGCACGTTGTCAATGTAGAACGTCTCAAAGCTGGACGCAAGCGTAATGTAGTCTGCGGGGCCGAGGGCCGTCTCGCACAGTTGCTCAAAGTCAAACCTCGCCGCGCTGCCCTTTGCGAGCGGCACCGTGAGGCGGCGGCCATACACGACAAGGTCGCGCGGTGCCGCGGCGTCGGCGCTTTCCGCCTCCCATGCAGCCTCGAACTGGGCGTCGCCAATGTTCATCCACCGGGGCGGGGCGTCGGGGTCACTGGCCGCGAGCCGCCGAAAGTCGCGGCCGTTGTCGAGCTGCACGACGTCGCAGCGCGACTTGAGCGCCTCGAGGAAGCCCGCCATGCGGTCGCGCTGCACGCCGTGGTGGTACAGGTCGTCGGGGACACGGTTCTGGGCGTGTCAGTGCCTCGGCGGAGAGAGCTTGAGGAGGGAGGTGAAGCTCGACAGGAGGCGAATGCAGCTTTCTAAACGATGATGCAAGCTGGAGGGAGACACTCACAGAGCACGACAGGATCACCCCGCCGAGACGCCAGTACCAGCTCAGTACGTCGCGGAGGAGCGCCGCCGACGACGCGTCAATCAACTGCAGCTCGTCAAAGCTGACGATACCATTAGCGGCTGGATACAGGCCTTCGGAAGCCACTCACTACAGCACATGGTGCTCGAGGATCATCTCCTTTGCGACTGCCGTCAGTTGAATCCATCGAGCTTCAGCTGAAAGATCAAAGCTCGCGCAACTCACTGACGAACGGGATCGTCTCCCGGGGATCATCGTACGCTCCGTCCACTTCGGCCAGGTCCTCGTCCCGGCTCTTCCACCTGCCTGACGCAAACACTGCACGCCAGCCGAGTGCGCCGGCGCGCTCCATGTTCGCGAGGCTCTGGTCCTGCGGCCGATCGTGCCTCCGGCGCTCCATCTCGGAGAAGACGCGCTGGTAGATCCACAGCGTAAAGGCGTGGTAGTGGTGCCGCGCCTTGCGCCCCGGGAGCGCGTCGTACAGCAGCGAGAGCAGCAGCGACTTGCCGCTCCCCGGCGGACCCGTGAGCAGGATGCCCTGTCTGTGTGAGTCTGCTGTACGTGATATGAAAGGTGGCAGCAGAGACTCACCTTTGGCGTCTCGAGACACTCAATCTCCTCCTCGCCGCTCAAGACCTTGACGATCCCCATGTCTCGGGGGTCCTCCTCTTTCGAGAACCACGACCTGGCTCTTGAGGCCGTCTTCTGCGCGGCGGTGCGGGGCTGCGGCGGCCGCGGACCCAGCTTTGACAGCAGCTCGAGCGGCGGCTCGTAGTCTTTCAGCTCGTCGTAGAGATGCCGGAGCTGTTATCCGGTCAGAATAGCGTTCCTGCTGATGCTCGAGTCACAGCGGAGCTACCAGACGCACCTTCATGACGACGCGGACCTGCTCGTCGTCCCATTTCAGCTTGCCGTCGTCGACGAGTGCACGGTACGCCTCGAGGAGGTCGGCCTTGGGTGCGGGAGGGGGAGTGTCCGGGGCCGGAGGAGGCGTGTGCGCTGCGGCTGCGGTTGTGGCTGGGGTAGGAAATGTCGGCGCGGCGGATTTCGGGGGAGGAGCAGCAGTAGCAGGAGCAGAGAGACGGCGGGAGAGGATGGCGGCCGGAGAGGAGAGGGGCGAATGCCCCGAGGTCCTCAGGACGCTGCGGGGGAGTGCAGAGACTGGCCGCAGCATGGTTGTTGATGTTGAGGTTGAGAGAGCGAGTGGAGACAACAACAGCAATCAGCAATCGGGGTGGAGGTGAGCGATGTGGGGTATCTCGGCCCAACCCCGCAAGCGACGGGACCAAATTTCGAGTGTGGCGAATGGCTGAATGAACTCTCATGCTGCAACAGTCTGTCAGCACATGCAGCACGACGATTGCGAGACAGGAGAGCAATATGTCCACAACGAGAAGTGTGCCATGTACAGATGGGGCTTGACCATCCAAAAACCCTCTCAATATTTGCTTGTCGCTGGCTACAGGTTGCTCACTCGACCACCTTCCTTCCCCTCAAAACAGAAGCACTGAACATCTTCCTCCCGTGCGTGGTGGCATCGCCGTTCTCGCCACACGGACACAGAAGCTTCCTGACAGCGGCCTTACTCTTCATACTGCGTTGGCGACCATCTTCCAGGCCTCCGCGGCGCCGATCGCGCCGATCAAGTTGACACTGATGCCTTCTTAGTTCAGTGGTTAGAATTTGTCACTAGTATGTGATCCCTGCTCCAACAGGAGCTGCTATGACAGGGTCACCCGTTCGACTCGGGTAGAAGGCATCCTCTTCCTCGACTTCGTGGCCAAGCTGGTTAAGGCGTCCGACTGTTATGTGACGGTCATCGGGAGATCGACAGTTCAAACCTGTCCGAGGTCGTCTCTTTTTCTCTGGTAGGCCGGGGCATGTGCTTGAGATTAGCGTCTTGGATCGGTACGGCTTCGGTCAAGGCTGTGAGCGATCTCTGGCCCGGGGTGGAGACCCTGCATCGTTAGGAGGAAGTCAGCGCTGTGCACCAGATGGAGAGGGTTCCGACGCGACCGCCGCGATGGTCCCTCTGCAGCGTCCTCGCATCGTGTCTCCTCCACAGTTCCCGATTGACTGATGAGCAACACGTCGGCTGCGCAGTGACCCGCACGGGCCTCTCAACGTCGATGCCTCGTTATATCAGTCGGTAGATAGTTTGACTCTTACTACTCAAAGTGGACATCAAAATGTCATGGGTTCGAGCCCCATACGAGGCTTGCAGCTGTTCCCGAACAGGCTGCGCGTTTTTTTCTGGTAGATTGGGAATAGCATTGGGTAAGGGCATGGGTTCATAATGACTTGTGCTCTTGCTGAGTGCCACTCGGAATCTGATCCTGGTTCTGACTCTAGGCCACGGTTGGCGTCGCATCACGTTTCCACGACCCTCATCATCGTGCCTCCAGGCGGGATTGTATCTCTGGGGAAAGCCTGATAAGGGGGGTGATACGCCCAGCGTCGTCTTCAGTCGCAATGTCAGGTTCCATAGTCGTCAGAGTCGTTGAGGTGGACAGAGTCGTCTGGAGTAAGCGCTCACACCTACAGAGACTTCCGACCTCCAATCCTCCAGGGACCTGCTGTTCTACGTTTCCACCCCTTATTTCATCGTCCCTCTTAGCTCAGTGGTAGAGCGCGACACTAGTAATGTCGAGGTCAGTCGTTCAAGTCGGCTAGGGGGAATACTTGATCTTTTTGCTTTCCACCAGCGAGCACTCTTGCGATGCGGGCGTACGGGACGGCGCGTGTGCTGCTCGGCAGCGCTTGCCTGGGAAGCCCGACGACGTATCTGTACCAGCGCTTCGGTATCTTTCAATGCTCCACTCTGTTCTGCCCCAGGTGAGCTGGAGCGAGCGGGGCAGTCGTCTGGCAGACACTCCGTCCACCGTACCAGCCAAGGAGAGGACACTGTGCTGGACCCAGAGGGAGGCCTCGTTCCTCTTCTCACGCTGGGGGCTACCTATGGGCTACTCTGCAAACTGGTCGTGCCTCGAGGAACTGGAACTGCACCGCTCGCGATGTTTACATTCTGCCAGCCAAACAAAGGATGGACAACCATGACGTCATTGGAACAGCCGTCCCTCTGGCACATCTTTGGCCCGGCGCCGTCTTCCCAGGCCAGAACAATGTATTAAGCATCTTTGGGGATTCCCGAGACCCACTGACCTGCGGGTATGTGTGCACTCTCGTACGCTCTCCCATTTGCAATAGCCTCAATGTGCCGTGAACAACAATGTTGGGAAGTGTATGATGTAGTCTCGGCCGAGCGTTGCTGCCGTACTTTGGACTCTTGTGACAAGACATAAATAAACCTTGGCCACATCTACGCAGTCTTCTCCCCACCTCGCCATGTTGAATTCAGACGCCATCATCGACAACAGCGCATACCCGCACCTCGTAGAGCATGTCATCCGGTTCACAACCTTTAACACTCTCCTCGCATTCCGCGGCACGAGCTCGCACTTCAAGCGCAGAGTCGACGAGATCCTCCACCACCTGGAGATCGAGCTCGCGGGGCCGCTGCCCGATGGCGGCCCCATCCGGCGCGTCTACGTCTCGTCGCCTGTTGGGTGGTCTTGCCCGCCACTCAACCATCCTCCGGAGCGTCTACACTGCGGTCGGCCATACACCCACCGAGAGATGGTCGAGCTCGACAGCCGCCGGCTGAACACCATCTTCGCTCACACCCAGGTGTTAGACTTCCAAGGACCGCTATACTGCGACTTGCAGTACACGATGCCAAAAAGCTCCTGCAAGGTGCGCTTCTGTGGTGCTCGGCCCGTTCGTGTCCGGTTCGGTACACGCAATGCGGTCCCCGAGACGCTCCGCTATCTCCGCGCCACGGTCGACAAAGACGGCTACTCGTGCTGCCTCGCTGCGTTTGATGCGCGGACGGTGGTACTGTTCGTCGGGGCCCCTGCGCGCAACAATGGACGTCCCGTTGAAGCCCAGCTATCCAACGACACATTCCTCTCCCGCACAACATCAAAGCTGGTCGTCAACATTCCCTACTGCGACACCGAGCTGCTAACACGAGGGTTCCCCAACATTTGCCACCACGCGCTCCGCGAGCTGGTCCTGGTCTTCCACGAGATCGACTACGCGGGCAAGTTGATCCCTCTGGGCTACACCCCTCCAAAACACACCAGCCAGCGAGCCCACGGATACGTGCTCCTGCCCGAGCCTGGATCAGATCGGCACACCTGGGGTGTTCTGTGTGCCCTCTTCTCGCACATGACGCACCCCGAGCTGCCGGTGAAGATCACATTGGTGAGCGTCCCATCGCAGCTCCGTCGGGACGGCCAGCTCGTGTCACCAGCCGACGAGTTTCTGCGTGTCATCAATGCCAAGGCAAGAGACGCCCACTCCCGCCACCCGCGTCTAGCAGAGATGCCGTTTGTCCCGCCCGTCGTTGAGCTGCTGTCGTATGACGAGTACAGAAAGCGTCCAAACGTCGACGCTGGGCTAGAGACGTTCTCCCACAGGTGGCCCTGGGATCTCTGCTGTGCTCTCCGGCCACTTGGGTGATGCGTTTGTAGTGGAAGGCAAGGTCAATCTGGGGATCATCGTATCAGGATGCATGGACAGCAGAACCAAACAGAACACACCAAGCGTTTGAATTGTTACGTAACACACCGGATCCTCCACCTTTCCTTACCGCCATGGCGTAGACTGTTGTTCGGTCTCCTCTGTTATCACGAGTGCTCCCCTGCACCAGCAACATCTTCCTATACCTCCACAGCACTCCCGACAGCGAACCATGCCGCCTCGCTCACGCTACCGACCGCGTAACATCAAGCGCAAAGCGGTGCTCGACCACCTGGCATTCCCATACGTCGTCGACCGCATCCTCCAGTTTGCGAGCCCCGAGGTCCTCCTAGCCTTCCGCCGCACGAGCAGAGCGTACAAGGCACGCGTCGACCGGATGCTGCGGCATCTCGACGTCGACATGGTCCTGGTGGCTCCAGCGCGTCGCCACGGAGGGCGACCGAAGGGGCAGGCCTCGGCGCCAGTCCGCCAGATCCAACTGTCGTCAACGATGGGCTGGATGTGCCCGCCAATCGCGCGGCCAGACATGTCGGCTATGAGCGAGACGGACGCTCTTGCCGGTATCAAAGGGGACCGCGCGCGCTTGGAGCCGATACTTTCCCGCGCGACAGTCCTCGACCTACATGGCCCGCTGTCGTACAACCTCCCCACGATCCCTCGCGGCGCGCAGCGGCCCTACCCTCCGCCGGATCTGCTGCAGTTGTCAGAGCGCTCGGTTCGTCAGAATCGACCGGCAGCGGCCTGGGAGGAGCCCGAGTATCTCCGCATAACCTCAGACCACCTCGGCCGCTACCCTGCGATCCAGATGATCGACGCCGAGAACCTCGTCATCTTTGCCGGCGCTGCCAAAGCTGGCCCTGGCGAACAGTGCCTCCCACTCAACCACATTGAGCCCAGCAACTCGATCAGCAAGATTGTCATTAACATCCCGTACCGCGACACCGAGTTTCTCTCCCAGGACGGCCATGCGGATCTGCTTTTGAACCGCGGTGCCAGTCTTGTGGAAGTGGTCTTCATCTTCCACGAAGTGGACGACACCGGACGTGTCGTCGAGCCCACGGCATCGAGCACCGCTCCGCGCCGCCCCCGGCTGGATAACAGCGAGGCCCTGTTCGAGTACGAGGACGACGGTGCCTGGATCAGCATCCACGAGACGATCTCGGCAATCATGCGCTGCGGACACCCCGCACTCACATTCGTCAACCTCCCCGCCCGTCTCCGTATGGGCGACAAGCTCATCAAACCCGCCGAGGCCCTCTTTGCGCACATCAAGTTTGAAGCCTTGGAGCAGGCTTTCCCCGGATACTTGAATCGCGTTCGCATCCAGACAATGCAAGAGTACACGACCTTCCCCGGCGTCAACGCCGCGCTCGAGATGAAGTCGCGCAGGTGGCCCACATCCCTCTTGCGCTCCGTCAAGGACCACCCCCGGTTCGAGCGGGGCGGCGAGTTCTTCGGTAATATGGATCTGGGCGTCTAGATGGACAATGTATGTGCTTGGGGTTTGTGCTGGCGAGGGGAGCCAATGCGTCTGGTGGTGATGTATGAGGTGCATCAGGCTTCTGTTAGCGTGCGACGATCGGTTGGGCTGCTGCCGGGAGGGACTGGAAGGGGAACTCCTCCTGGGTGTCTACTTCAAGCAGTCACCATGCATCGATTCTTGGCAGTTTTCTTGTGGGCATTTGCCCAAGCCGCCACTCCCTCTACGCGGGACGGTTATTTGGGCTCTACCAACAGCATCCCAAATCCACCCGCCAGCCAGAACAACATGAATGAGATGTCGGGTACTGTTGCGGATGATGCCGGAGGCGATGGGCTCCGATTGTCATTGCTCGTCGCTCGCTACAGAAGAAGAGAATGGGTGTTCCGGTTTACTACATCGTTAAGGCTAGTTGTATCGAGGTGCGCACGGTAGAATGTGGGGTTTCGGCAACGAGGTCGGGAATGTGGCACAAGACCGAATTTTCCTCTGCTTCTTCCTCGTGGAAGATCCTCGTTGACTCTTTCCCTTCTTTTCCTGCCTCACGAGGATAGATATCAAGATTCATAGTTCTCGCGTCCTTCAAGCTCCCCGACATTCTTCTCCCAGCAATAAAGGAGCCCCAGAAGCATCTCCAGATCTCGAATTGGATCGCCATGCCCAGCGATACGCGGAGATAACTCGAAGCGACCAAACGTGTCCTCTTCGCTAGTATATCGGTTAGTATAAGCGTCTCTCATTTGAGATCACGCTAGAGCAGGGTTCGACTCCCTGGCGGAGAAGGTGTTCGTCGAGCGAGCTCCCTTTTTCATTGAGCAGAGCGGAGAGGGTCGTGCTGAGGTACCCCCAGTGGGAAGAGAAGAGGGGCCAGGAGCAAAATGAACATTGTTGACACTCGGCTGCTTTCGGTCATTGCTGGGAACCTCAGACGTCTCCACCGTTCCCATAGCTCCAAAACAAACCCCGTATCTCTGGTTCGCAACTCGACGCTTCACGGAAGTCGTTGTTCGCCATCGGAGCGGCCGCGCTCGCTGGCGAAACACTCGAACAACGCGTTCTTGTTCGTATAACGGTTAGTATGCTCGCTTGTCATGTATGATCGCGGGAGATCGGGGTTCGATTCCCCGACAGGAAGCGTCTCCTCCTCTCTGTTCGAAGAGGAAGCCTTTTTCTTCGGGCTCAGTGTGTTCTGGCGGGGGAGTGGGAGAGGGGAGACTGTCGAGGCTGGTGAATACATTTCCGGGATCGGGGTTGTGCATGCACAACTTGCTTGGCAGAGGATACTGCTCGACTCGCGTATTGTCTGGCCCGTGTCCTTCGGGGTGTGGAGACAGCTATTTGGCATTGGAAGATGGAGAACTGAGGACAGACGAAACGATGGCATGAGAAACATGACAAGCCACAGAACGAGAAATACCAAGAATGCCTTCTGCGCACGGCCCACCGATTAGTGAATTGAGTCAGTGACAGCATGACCGCTCCTTCTCAATCGAGCTCATTTCTCTTGAACTACTGAACCTTTACACTACTGCTGTCACATACTTACCCTCCTTCTCCTTCGCAATCAACAACGTCCCAGTTCACGCCTCCCCGCTGGTACCAATGGGCTCGGTTCAATAGCCCTGACCCTATTTCTTGTGCCGTCCTCGAGGTGGACGGCATCCTGTACCGCGTCAACTGGGAGTACAATACCCTCGCGGACCACATCATCAACGACAACGACACCTCGCTTCCTCAGCTTGCTGACGCTCGGGGCATCCTGATCGACGGGGACAAAGTGAGCGCCATGGATAGCTGCTATTGAGGAGCTCAAGACCACGTATCTGAGCGACGCCTATTGGAAGGAGCGCAACACTCGGGAGAGAGACGAGCTCCGCGCGTCGGCTTGGGAATCGGAGGCCTGGAAAACCCTTCCGGAGGTCGGCTCGGCGGAGGCCGAGAAACCACAGTACTTCCGGAAGCAACCCCGCTGCGTGGAGGAGTTGCAGCACTTGGTCGCATGCAAGGGCCTTGCCCATGTGGCACAGATCGTGGGCCGTTGCGGCGACGAACTCGTGTTTGAGAAGGCCGGCGACAAGACCCTCTCAGACTGGGCCTTCGACAATTCTGAACCGACTCCACCTACCTGGCCCCTCCGATGGGCTCTTTGTGTTGCAAAGGCTCTTGCGGCTCTCCACAAGAAGGGCATCACCCATCGCGACCTGGCCCTCTATAATACTGTGAGGCGATACGTCTCATAGCTGCTATGAAGATGTTCTCCGTGTGCTGCAAAGGTGACCTACTAATGACCTTGGGTGTTTCTGTCATTGTCAGGTATGAGCTGGGATTGAGCGTTTCTGGGTCACCCCCGGCCTGTCAGTGACGGTGCAGCTCTCACTCAGTGGAGGTACCCCCACATGCTTCACTGCATTCTGCTCCCCGATCTTGGTGTGGTGCTCTCAGTTGCCCTACTTGATGGCACAAGTGAGTACATTGGCTTGGCCCTCTGGTGTCTTCCCCCCTCTGAGCCCGTCCGGCTGTACGGGGGCGCCCCTGGGCCGCTGATATATCCTGGCGCCGGCATTTCCGATATCTCGTCAAGCCTTTGCTCGGAGCAGAGAGTTCGCCCCCTGCAGCTTCGAGCCACGTACAGACAAGCGGCAAGGAGACGAGCCACATGGTACATGTCAAACCACACAGAGCAGCCTTGGACTGAGCCGATAATCTACATACTTCTAAGGGTACACCGAGCCAGCAAGCGCGTAGCCCTCCTCGGCAATCTTGTTCTTAAAGTACTTTTCGGGCCAGATGAAGATCCAGACGCTGATAGCGAGGAAGATCGGGAGCGAGTCAAACACGTAGAGGCACCACTCGGTGGTGCGCAGCTGGCCATCGTAGCCTTGGGCAAATTCGATGACACGGAAAACACAGCGGATCTAGCGTCAGCGATGCTGCCGAAGAGTTGCACTTTACCATGATGGGCCCGCACGTCCACAGTGTGGCCCAGTAGACTGCGCGCCAGTCCTCCCTCCAACCCCTGCTGGCCTGAGCAGTCCACTTGTCCGGGAAACGTGATTTGCTTGACGTCAGCTGTGGCCGTGGGGCCGTGCACGTACACCTGGAGACCAAACCACACGACGAGGAAAATGAAAATGCTAAACGAGATGAGCTGGGCGGCCAGACCGATAAGCGCAATCTGGCGTCAGTCAAACAGCACATTCGGGATGGGTCTCACCTTGTCTCCCGTGGACGCCAGACTTTCGGATGCGCCCATACCCGAGCCAGCCAGCTGCAGGAGGAACGTGACGACATCCGAGATGAGGAAGATGCGGCCCACGAGGCGCGGCTTGAGGAACAGACAGTTGTCGGCGCCGAGCCAGGCTGCCAGCTTCGGCAGGACATAGTAGTCTTGGGCGATGAACGCGCAGGGAGAAAGGAGAGTGAGGAGCGTCGTCACAGTGTAGATGGGGATGGACGTGGGGTCATTGTGGCAGGGGATGCGGACGACAAAGCCCAGCGCCATCATGATGGCTCCAACGGTAACCCAGAGCAGATACCGCTGGCGGCCATGTTTGAAAAAGTCTCTACATCAGCAACCACCATTTCTCACGCCGCAAACTCACTATACACAAAGGCAGCTGAGACGGCACCAAAGACCACCATTCCGACCACAGAGGCCGGAATGCTCGGGTAATAACCCGGGCTTGGGGTCAGTTCGGGAGGGGGCAGGAGCTTACATGATGACCTTGCCGTTGGGGGCGATGGGGAGGGGCATTGTGGGTGTTGTGGGGCTTCACGAGATCACAATGTTGCATTCCGCTACTTATGTATGCACGGTTTGTTTGTACAGACTCGCAGAGCTGTACAGCAAAAGGGCGACATGGTCGACACGCACCTCGGGACGGAAATTCCCAAACTGATTTCAGGAAAAGCAGTTCGGCCACCCGGAAAATCCGTTCGGCAACCAAGGATCACGTCGGGAAACCCGTTCACTCGAGGCATCCGTCTTATACAGTGCCGGCCGAATTGTTTTCTGGAAGCTAGCCCACAACCCCCTGGCCCAGGCTCGCTTACTAACCTCTCCAGATGCTGTGCAAGCTCGCTCCACTGCTGTCAAAGCAAGGCCCCGAGTGCTGCAACATCAAAGATGTGGGGCCATGTTGGCCGAAACCAGCAACCTTTCAATGGTCTGAGAGGGGCGAGGCAGGAGGGACTGTATGGGGATAATGCTGAGCGCGTCATTGGGCGGGGCAGTCTTCAGATTGCAAAAGTCCACATGTATGATTCCGCACTATTGGGCAAGGCCTTAAAAAGCGTGCCGTGGTGCACGCCATGGTGATGTTGACGGCGGTAAGTTCCACGCGCCAGATGTCTCTAGACATCCGCCACGGGCAGGATCGTATTCCGGTGTGCGGCCACGCTGGTTCGCTTGTTCATTGGTCCAGTTGTAACCTCGCTCCTGGTGTATGTAATCCGTAGTGTGGATAGTGTCGCCTGTGCCGTATGAGGACGAGGCCCAAGCTTTACAAGAGACAAGAGCATCGCCATGGAAGGCCCGTATATATGGCCACTTAGCTCAGTTGGTTAGAGCGTATGCTTAACAGTCGAGGACTCTTACGCATAAGGTCGGCGGTTCGACCCCGCCAGAGGTCAGTCTCTTTTATGCTGCTCTGGGCTGGACGCCGCTTGAGACGGTTCGAGAGGTTGGAGAAAGTCGCGGCGAGAGCGATGGATCGTCATTGAGGCAGTTGGCGGTGAGAAGCTTCGGCGGAGGCCGATCGAACCAAACTTCATCCTCTCTCTCGTCCTTCTCCATTTTTAGATAGAGGCATCGTCCATGGCCACCTTGACGCCGAAATCTGTGTAGTTCCCGGGTGCAATGTCACTCAGTCCTGTTGTGCACGATCCAGAGTCAGGGTGCAGAGCGTCACTGTCGGCGTTCATCAGCTTGCCTATTGGGTTGCCTTCCAGATTGAAGGGCGGATCACGTGCTTGGAGACATAGCTCAGTTGGGAGAGCGTACGACTGAAGTTCAGTTCTACTTCGTACGGTCGCCGGTTCGATCCCGGCTGGCTCCATCGGTCCTCAGGACCATCCTTTTTTCTCTTTGTGAGACAACAAATCGACAAGCAGTGAAGAGCTGTGACCCAGGACCGCAGCTCTGATGCACGGGGACTCTGGTTATTGCAGGGGTGCGCATTTGGTGGGTGGGAGATTGCGGTCAAGGCTAAGCAAGCCTCCTAATCAAGGCGGTGTGGGAGCGAGAGGCGCCGTCGAGTCGACCAAACCATCCAGACTTTTGGGCTACTTTTTTGCCTCCCAACGCGTCAGTTTATCATCATCACCCGATTCCCAAAGTTGCATTCCTCTCTCCCTCCTCACATCCACTGACACCAAAAGCAGCCATCAATCATGGAAGTCTATCGACCATTAACCGCCTGGCAGGGGCTCAAGCACAAGGTCCTAAACCTCTGTTGTCCAGTCGACACAACAACCCCAAAGACTTCTGCCCATGCCGTCGGATTCGTTCCAGGCATCCCGCCGATACGCGTCGTGTGTCTCTCCGACACCCACAGCAGCAAGCCAGACGTGCCGGACGGAGACCTGCTCATACACGCTGGAGACATGTCGGGCCATGGATACGCCCCAGAGGTGCAGGCGCAGCTCGACTGGCTCGCGTCGCTGCCGCACAAGCACAAGGTCATCATCGCCGGCAACCACGACTGCATCCTGGATCCTGACATTGAGACGAAACACAAAGCTCTTCGAGGCAAGCTTGGAGACCGTCAGGAACTCGACTTTCACGACCTCATTTACCTCGTCAACGAGCGCGTTGTCCTCGACTTTGACATCAACGGCGTCAAGCGCACACTCTCGATCTACGGCTCCCCGTACACCAAGTCTTGCGGATTATTCGCGTTCCAGTACCCCCGTGAGACGGATGTGTGGAAGGACACGATCCCCGCCGACACCGACATCTTCGTTACTCATGCCGGCCCGGCAGGATACCTTGACAAGAAGAAGTATAATTGTGTCCACCTGCTCCGAGAAGTGCGCCGCGCAAAGCCGCGCGCGATTGTCTGCGGACACATTCACGAAGGACGTGGCGTCTCGGCGATTACGAACGACCCCGCTGCCGTTGCACGTGACGCCTTTGCAACACGCGATATTCCGTCTCTATTCTCTGTTCTCAAAGCGGCCTTCTCGCGCATGTCCTCCAAGACGTACCCACTCCAGACGCTCATTGTCAACGCCGCCATCACGCCCCCGTTCCACGCCGAACTTCCCTGGGGCCTGCTGACAGAGATCTCGACCACCTTTGAGATCTGAGCGTCCGCATGAACCCAATTTCCGCACACTCACGCCCCCTCCCCTGTTCGTAATGATCATCCATGACGACCCAAATGCCTGCATGTACTGTTCATATCACAGTCGCACAATGTTTGGAGTGAGTGCCGAGTCCCGGGGCGGCCCGGTGGCCTGGCCATCAGCAGTTGATCTAGGCGACATCACGGTGTTGGGGCTGGTTGTCATGTTTCTGACGTGATCTCACCTGGGCGGTGGGACGCATGGGGTAGTACCAGTCTCAGACAGGAGCGTGACTGAGGGGAAGAGACACCTATACGATACGTACGTACGAAGAAATCAGTGGTCGGGAGGGGGGAGTGTCTGGAGCTCGAGGGTATGCTTTCCATTCCATTGGCTCGGGCCTTTTATTCCAACGGCAACTGAAGCTGATCCCACAACACAGGATCAACATTGCGATGAATGCTGGTATGCAGGCAGGCACCACCCTCAACGCTGCCGTAACCTCCTTCCACATCTAGGGGGGATGGTCCATTGTAGTGTACATTGCCAAGTATAAGGAGAAAAAAGTATCGAGTACAGATGAGAGTCCTTGATGGGTGTGCCGGATGGTTGGTCAGATGGAATGTCCACTCTCGTGTAAACAGGAGAAACAGGAGAGCTGAACGGGGTAGGTAAAACTACTGATAGACATGCTGGTTAGTCGTCGCGAGACCACGTGATGTCGCGGCGACTGTTGCCTGTCCAGCCGTTCCACCATTCACCCCAGTTCCAGCCCCATCCCCAACCGCCGGAGCCATCCCAGAAGGAGTCCTGGCGACGTTCACGGCAGCGGCGGTGGCGCCATCCCCACCAGCGAGGGCGACACGAGGAGGTTGCCGCGGGAGGGGTGGTGTCGGTGGTGGTGGTGGGTGAGGGGTTGGCCGTGGTGGTCTTGGAGACTGAGGATACCTGCGTCGGTTCCGTCGGCTGGCTAGTCGGGTCAGCCGTCACCGTCTCGCTTGAAGGCACCGGGGACACTCCGGTGGCCGAGGTCGTCGAGGGAGGAGCCGACGGGGTCTGGCTGCTTTGGAGCGTGGTGGAGGCGGGGGGAGACGAAGCCGAGGCAGAAACCGACGCCGAGCTGGGCTGGACAGCGCCGCCGCCACTGGAAGGGAGTGCCTGCACAGGGAGGGTGGGCTGGTCTTCGATTTTGCCCGAACCAACATTGATCCACTGGCCCTTGCTGGGGACGCCATCGATCACGACGAACAGGAGGGCGGGACCAGGCTGGAAGACTGCGGGGTTTGGGGGCAGCTGGCCGATGTGGAGGGTAGCTGATCCATCGGCATTGACAGCGTACGAAGTCGGGAGCTCGAGAACGCGCTGGCCCATGTTGATGGCGTGAGTCGAGTATCCGGTGCGCACGACAGTGACCTTGGCCGTCTTGAGCTTCTCGGCATCACCAAAGTAGTCGTCCTTGGCAAGTGTGACGTCAAAGTAGTTGCCACCGTAGGTGAGCGACTTGGGGAGCGTACCGGTGAAAGTGGGCGCGCGGCGGGCTCGGTAGTCGGGCGTGAAGATCTCCATGCGCATCTCGGTGTAGTACTTGTAGCCAAACGCGGGGTCCACGACGTTGCCAGGAGAACGGACGTCGTTGTTCGGGTTTGAACCTGCCACAGCGATCGTGCCGTCGGCAAGCAGCGTCATGGACGAGTGGTACATGCGGGGAATGTTGGTCTTGCCCGCCAGAGTCCATTGCTTGCCAGCGGGGGCGGTGGGGTCAAAGTAGTATGCGTTCAAGTTGGGGTCGGTGGCGTACGACTCTCCGACAACCCAGGGCTTGCCGTGCCAGTCGTATCCGGCCGTACCGCGCATCGCACCGCCAGAGACGAAGAGGCGGCCATCAGGGAGGGTGACGAACTGTTGTTAGCTCCAGATCAGTCCGGCGACTCACCATGCCCATGGTCCGCGGGTCGGGGAATGGATCCAGGTGCGTCCACTTTGGCGAGACATCAGGCTGGATCGAGACGCACGACTGGACCGGAACGGTATTGATGATCCACTCGCCACCCGCCGCCGAGTCGTCCCAGTTCTCCTTGGCCGGCACAACACCGCCACACATCACCACACCTCCAGTGTAGTTGTTGGCTGGAGTGAGAGGAAGCATTGCACTAGCGGCAGACGCAGGGTAGCAGCGGTAGGCATCGGGGACGTCGTCGAGGTCTTGGACGGCTGCTGTCTTGGCGTCAAACAAGATGGCGTTCATGCCTGCCTGAATGAATAGCTTTGACGACGGCATGAGCCACATGAGGGGATAGCCGTTGACGGGGACAGTCTTGACGAGGAAGTCAAAGTGATGCTCGCCATCCCTCGGGGGGTAGAACTGAAGAATTAGCACAGTCTACAGTAGAGTGGCAACGCACCTCGTAGGTGGGGTTGTTCTTTCCCTTGTTGTTGGCGTAGCCGCCACCGGTTGAACCACCCATGATGATGGCGCTGCCGTCCGCGAGGCTCTCAACGGAAGGATACCATCGGCTGCTGATCATGGCTTTGCTGTCCTCCGCCCACTCGGCGTCACCCGGCGTGAGAAGACGGATAGCCTGGAGGCCGTTGCTCTCTCCTTGCCACGGCGAGGAGGGGACACCGAGACCACCCGAGTTGATCCAGCGGCCATCGGCCAGAACGGTGCCGCCGGAGCAGAAGGTGTTTGTTCCGAGCTTCATAGCCTTGGGGATGCGGGTTTCAAGGTCGTACTCGGCTGCCCACGCCGAGAAGCCTTTGGGGTTGTTACCAGGCAGCTTGAGCGGGTTTGCCTCTGTACGGTCGATGATGTAGATCTTGCCATTCTGGCCGAGAAACATGGCGTGGGCCGCGACGCCAGTTTCACCAATGACCTCGAACTGGCCTGGAGACCCAGCGAGCGCTGGCAGAGCGCCGAGCAAAGCGAAGAGGACATGTGTACCGAGTCCCATGGTTGTATCGTTGGGAGGAGAATGTGGGAGAGGCCGGGGGTTGACGGATGGGGCTCGAGTCCTTCTGACCCCCATTCCTTTATATCTCCGCTTGGTCCGCCAGGAGCTAAACGAGCAGCAGTCTCAGCATCCGTGGGCCAAGAGATGCAGATGTTCCTGGGTTTTCACTTCACAGGCATGGAGCAACAGGAGAGTCCCCCCCCCACCCCCCCTGTCCCTTTGGATGCAAGCTTCCCCAGCGCTGTGAAACCAGCGCAGGCAGGAGGTCAGGAAGGTTTGGGTCGGCTGCGGCAATGAGTGCAAGGGGTACATACCCTCCCTCCAGTAGCGATCCCTCGGAATCTGACCTTGTTGCCGCCAGACCAGCCGGTCCCATCGGCGAGTTGCCGCGGCACAGCATCGCTGAGAGTTGGAGGGCAGGGCTAGTAGCTGTGCCGTGCCAGCACAGGCGCTCGTCACCCCGGGACGCAGGCACCTCGGAGTGGCGAGTGGCTGAAGAGGGATATTATCCTCCGTGAGCAGATCTCGCACTAGAGTCGGCGGATCTCTACAAGACCTGCCACCGACCGGATGCAACAGCCTCGACTGGGCGTCTGTACACGGGTCCTCGTCGCCTGTGGTCTGCGTGTGCCTCCCCACGTACCACTATGGAACCCAACAAGAACAAACGCGTCCCGAATATTTTTGGCTCGTCTGGCTGCATCTTGTTTACGGCAGACCCCCACGATCAAGACTCCAACGTACTGGTTCGCTCCAGCAGCTGTCACAGTAGGTAGGACAGGGAAAACATGCAACGCAGGGCTATCACCATGACGATGGCGATCAAACTGTCGGTGAGCCACTCGGCCTATTAAAGATCTGTGCGATGGCTGGGTGTACAATCCCCGGCTGCAACATCCGTGTCCCAGAGCACCAAAGTCGCAGCAAAAGGCACTTCCGGCGGCACGGTGCCTTGTTCTACCAGCAGTCCCTCATACCGTTGGGAGCCGGGACCTGGATACCTTGCAGACACACCCGTGACGAGCTGTTCGACCAGCCGCCGCTTACTGCGCTGTTTGGGACCTTGTTGTTATTGTTTACGCCGTGGAGCGAGTGGTTTGTCGTGCTGTCTCGCTCCTCCGCAATGTACGCGGCCGAGACTTTGAGGGACGAGGCGAGCAGGCGAGGCTCAAACTTCAGTGTCAAAACCATGGACGGCTACGGTAGGAGGGGAGGGGTGCGGCGTCGTTACGCGGGAGCGGAGGCACAGATACACGCAAGGGGTAAGCCAAGGTAAGCCAAGGACCGGCAGCCGGCGGCAACATTCATTGCGCACTGCACGGCGCTGGACGCACACGGCCGGAGACATACTCGAGCATACCAGGCCGGGGATGCAAAGCCAGAGGACAAAGGGCCCGACTGCAAGCGAGCGAACCCAGTCGGGACACGAGGCCATCGTGCGGTGCTGTTGTTGCCATCTTCTCTCGTGCTGCTGATGTTGCCATAGTCTCTCAGCGGCAGAGGGAGGGCTGAGATTCCTCGATCAAAACGAGGACTAGGCACTGCCCGCACCGCCGCCCTCGCCCAAGAAAAGAGAAAACATCTGGCAACGTCGTCATGCCGTACGCCGGCCACGTCCGGCGCCGGAGCGGGTGCCTCGACCAATCTGGCTCCCACATGCCAGACCCAGGAAACTGGCGGCGGCTTACACGACACTGTTTGGCCGGTTCCCAAAGTACGTAAAAGTGTCCGATCCAGCTCTCGGCAATGGTGCGTCCAGTTAGTTGTACTATCATGGACAAACAACCGCCGAGTGGATCTGGATACAGGGCCGGCATCTAGGTCTGCGCGTCCTAACGTCAGCCAGCAGCCACAATAACAAGAATCACATCATCAACAGCCACGGTGGGACGTCCGACTTCCAGAACAACAGGTTATGCTGAGAATGGAAGATGCAGCATGGGAGAGAGAAGATCTGATGGCTGTTGTCGTTCTTGAGAACGGTGCCGTTGGCCAACTTTTGTGCCCTCCTTCTGAGGTTCTCAACGGACCTGCCATCTTCCATCTGTGATGTGGGCCCGCTAACGTCGCCGTCTTGGCGTGGAGGGGTGTCACAGGTGAGAAGCAGAGTATACATACAGACAACATAAACGCAAGTTGCAGATACAAGAAATAAAAGCAATCGACACGTGTCAGACTGAGCCCAGTGAGAGCTCCAGCATCACCACTGCGATGAGTTTGGGACCAAGGGCGTGGAAGAACTCACATACGTCTCGTCCCGATAGCCGACGATCCGCGGCTGGCCCTTGTCCCTTCGCCTGGCCTTTTCCGCAGCCCACTTGTCAAACCTGTCGTCAGCTCGTCCAGCTTGGCTGTTTGATATGACCGGAACCTGCTACTCACCAGCTGCGCATCTTGAGCCGGCTGTCGTCAGCTACAAGAATTGCAGACAGCTCACCTCTTCTCGTTATGAACGTTCACCGTGGCGATAATCTTTGCATTGCCCGGTACCGAGAGCGCAAAGCACGTGAGCTCAAAGAAGCTCGAGTGCTCAGAGTACGGCACGCCTGCGCGAGTAAGCTACCGTGTCACGAGGTGTCAGCTCGCTCACCAAACATCATGATGTTCCGCGAACTGCCCCGGATCGGCTTGAGCGACACGTCGCTGAACCCGCGCTTCTGGTCACGGTCAATCACAAAGTTGATGTCCGGCAGCGCGTTCGTGCCCGCGGGCGGCCGGTACGTCCAGCCCGTGGGGCGGAACGCCAGGATGCGTGTAAAGTGCGGCCGCATCGTATCGAGGTATGGCTGCAGGTGCTCGAGGGCAATGTGGTTGAGTGGAACGATGTGGACTTGGCACTGGTGTCAGCTAAGGGCCACCAGCATTTGGAGCTAACCTTGAGAGGGTCGGCGTCAAGCATGCCGTGCAGCTCCGAGTCGGCCTGGCACATCAGGATCGCATGCTTGCGCGGATTGCAGAAGATCTTGGAACCGAGAGCTTGCGCGATAGCTGAATGCGTGAGCTGACATGGCAAGTGTCGCTGCTGAGCTCACCCTTAACGATACGCTCCTTGCCGATAGAGTAGGTCCCGACCAGCACCAGAGTCTTTCCCTTCCGTTCTTTGAGCGCAGCCTCCTCAGAGACAGTAGGGGTCTTCCTGATAAGCCAGCTCTCCATCTTGGCCGCGGCACGGTCCTGCTCGTCAAAGGCGATCTCGCTGGGGTGAAGCGTCGGCTTGATGTCGGGTTTGGCATCAGGTTTGATATCAGGCCTGTCTTCGGGCTTGATGTCGGGCTTTACGTCCGCGTCCAGGCTCGAGTCCAGGCTCGGCATGTTCGCTTGGATGGCTCCCAGCGCGCCAAGATCCGGCCTGACATCCGCGTCAACGCCCTCAATGAGATCGAGATCTGGCTTGATATCTACGCCGCCCAGCTCCTCCATTCCGACATCGGGATCCACATTATCCTCATCAGGCGGAACCACGTCCTCGTCCTCGTCCTTGACTGCCGCCTCGGTCGGCAGCTCGTCGCCCAGGGCAGCCCGTCGAGCGAGCGCGGCACACGCTTCAACAACGAGCGGCTGCGGCGGGAAGCAGTACTGCGGGTTGAGATACGTCGTATCGAGGTACACCGTGTCGAGCGGGGCGGCAGCGACGGCAGGGTGGAGGACGTGCTTTGGGCATCTGGGCGTTAATGAGGCATACAGGCGTTGTGCATCCCAAGCAGGGGACAACTCACGCGCGAAAGTCGCCACAGTGCAGATATCGGAACACGCGCGCCGTGCCCACGTACGGGCTACTAAAGCTCGAGTCGCCGGCGTTGACCGTCTGCGGGCCCTCGAACAAGAAGAGCGATGAACCTGGGCCTGGGGTTAGACACTGGAAGCAGCTCATATAACCCACAGTGGTTCGCCTCGATCAAGGTAACGGTCACCCCACCTGTATTGGGGACGACGTAGGGCGTGTCGTCTGGCAGGCCGTGCTGTTGTCAGTTTACCGCAGATACCACCACAACTCACTACCCACTGCGGGTCGACGCCGAGCATATGTACGACAAGATTCGCCGTTGTGTGCGAGCAGTAGATGGGACCGTGCCGCCAAGATTTGGACATATTCGTGTAGTGGTCCGAGTGTGCGTGCCTGCTGTCAGCTCGCTCCGGTGAGAGATCTAAGCTCACGTCAGGAAGTAGGCGGTCACTTTTGGGATGGCGCCATAGCAGAACGCGTCGACGGAAATCGGCATGCCGGTGAGGATCTGCCATCAGTTTCAGGGTGACCTAAACGCCGCTGCAACTGACCTTGTAGAATGGCGCTTTGCGTGGGCCGAACCGCCGCCCGTTCCGCTTCTCCTTCTCCGCAATGTCTGCTTCTTTCCACTCTTCCTTATCCTTGTGGCTGCTCATGAGGACCGAGAACGCGTTCGCAGCGCCCGGCTTGGTCGTCGCTGGTGGTGGGGGCGGAGTAGGCGAGTCTAGGCGGTGGACGATAGAGGTGATGGGCTTTGGTGCCGGTGGCTGGGATGGCTCCCTTGGCTTGGAGGGAGGAAGTGAAGAGGACACGCGCCGTATGGAGAAACTGGCTGCTGGTAACGGCGGGGCACAGCCATCGAGACATGCGTTGACGTGCGCCTCTACTTCCTGGAGCGAGTTAGTAGAACGCAAAGACGTCTAACTCACGGAGGCCGCGCAGGTCAGAGCGGTGTCGCAGACTGGGCACGTCACGGTAGAGATCTCCCGCGTCCGTGAGCTCGACCCAGAGACGCAAGGTCCCTCGCAGACGAGCACGACGTCTTGCTCCTCGTTCTCCTCACGCTTGATGCGCTTTGCGGGCCGCGCGCCTTCCTCGCCGTCTTCCTCGTCGTCCTCGTCGCTAACAACGACCGGGTCCGCCGCAGACCCGTCATCCCGCGCGCGCCCTTTGCCCTTCCCCTTCGAAAGTGTCGCTGCCGGCTTGACACCACTCGAGCTCGACGCTCGTGATGGGCTGGGCGACTGTGGCTTGGAATCGGTGGAGGAGCGGAAGAAGTTGAGAATGCTGAATCCCTTGCCTTTCGCCGGCGGTGGTGTCGATTTCGGTGTCGCCTTCCCTTTTGGTTTCGCGCCGGTGGCCGCGCTCGGCTTGGGAGGCATGGTGCACGCGCTACGTGTGGTGGCGCCAAGGTATAGCGGGATGGTGTGTAAATGACTAGCATCAACATCGCGGAATGACCTATATTCCTCAGCGGCAATGTGGAGGGAAGACACTTGTTGTGACGTGGGGTGGAGGTGAGTCAACCAGTTACTCACACGTGGCAAGTTCGAACCCCCAAGACACTTTCACTGCCCCACTTTTGCCACCCATCGCCGCCAAAGACCGGACCGGGGTTGCCGGTTACAGCGCAGATGATTGCCAGAACGACGCCGCGACGCCACTCTCTCGACACTGCTTCTTTGCTCGCTGTCGCTCACACAACCTCCCAATCCCTCGCCGTCCTCGCAGCCACTAGCCACAGGCTCGGATCGGACCCGGGTGGCGAGTGCCTGCTGCTCCTCCCCCTGTCCATCACTGTGTGCTTCCCACGGCCCAGCATCGTGTCTGTCGCACAGAGATACACTAACTTCCACATACATTGAAGGAGAAACTACTGACAACGCCGACTGGGAGAAGAGAAGAGGTGGGGAGAACCATACAAACTACATGTGCTCGCGGGAGAGTGTGTCGCTGCGCGGCGGCAGTGGGGTCGCCGTCGTGAAAGAAGCCGTAAAGGTGGGAATTTGGAGTGAGATGAGAGGGAACTGATTCTCGTGGCCGTCGCGCCATGTATCGTCTCGGTGTCGTCTCTTGTCGTGCCTCGCAGAATTGCGGAACGTGTCTGCTCCCTCGTGGTCCAGTTATAGGGCGGGTATGATGCGGCCATTACATGTGAGGCGTAAACCTGGTGGATTCTCGCGCATTACGTCGCAGACGGCCGTGTTCATCGTCTTGGAGAAGGCCGGGTGGAAGGGAGGCACGGTGACACTGACCCTGTTGAGTGTAAGCATCAGGATGTCAGAAAGGCGGGGTTGCAGGCAGGTATAGAGGGAGAGAACAGCGGCAGCAAGGCATACGGCCACATCTCAGTGGCACGCACCCATCGTCATTCGTTGACGGGCCAGCAATTATCCGTGGTGGAAGGCCCTGTGTACGCACGGCTGCCAGCTCGGTGTGCACAAGAGGACTGGGCAGGCGTGGGGAGTCGTGTTGGGGCGGAGGTAGTGGGGGTAGTAGTTGACGCCGGTGGGGACGAGACCTATTGTCGGCGGGCAGACGAATTGGACGGCGGCGGGGTTGAAGAGGCCACCCCACGCGGCGGCAACGGCAGCCTCGCGCTTCTTGGCCTCTTCCTCGTCCTTCTTGTCCTTGGCCTTCTTGGCCTCCTTGATGAGGCCCACGGCGATGGAGCGGTGGTGGGCACCCTCACTGTCAGGCTTCTCCGAGAGAGCCTTGAGCTTGTCCATGACGCCGATGAGCGCAGAACCGGGCATCATGCGGCAGACATCGAGTGCCTTGTAGTTGCTGGGCCACGGCTGGGTGAGACGGCTTTCAAGAACGCCCATGATGGCCTTGCACGAGTCCTCGCTCTGGCCCCACGTCTTGATGTAACCTAGGATGTACTCCTGGGCCAGGCCCTCGGTGAGGCAAGGGCTAGTCACGCCCTTGACAATCTCCTTGATAGCCCAGATGCGGGTCTCGGGGCTGGTGTGAGCGTGGTGGCGAGGACAAGATACGTACTCGCAGCCTCCGCCAAGGATCATCTGGAAGAGGTGGCTGTAGGAAGGGTACATGGCCACCGCGGGGTGTGAGAGGGGGACGCAAATCATGGTGGCGAGTGGGGGGAGGTAGCCCAGTTGGTGGTGGTGGGGTTGTGCTTGGAAGGTGGTGCAGCCAGACAGGGGGCGAGAGGGAGGTAGCGTGAGGGAGGGGGTAGAGTGGATGAGAGGGGAGGTGGATGGATAGATGGAAGAGAGATATGGAGAGAGAGATGGAAGAGAGAGATGCAGAAAAAGACAAAGCTTTTATAGAACTAAGGTGGGCGTTTGTCTGTGTGGGTCTGGGTATCTGGGTATCTGGGTGTGTGGGTGTGTGTGTGTGGGTGTGTGTGCGTGTGGGATGTGCAGCCTGGCGTCCAGGCTTGGAGGCTGCTGCTTCTCTGGTCTGGGGGGTGGCGACCGTGCGCCGATGGGAGGGGGGGGCTCGACCCCTATTCCAAGTCGCTCTTTCCTTGTACCATCTCGGTTGTGCTTCAATGCATCTCCACTTTTGCTGCTACTTCAGCTGACTCGATCTGACGCAGAATGTCGCTTTAGAGCTTGGAGAAGAATGACCCAGGCAATCTCGGTGCGCCAACAATAGTCGTGTCTTGGGGTGAGTGAGCATCAGTGGCGGATGTTCGAGGCGTCCACCTCCCCTCCCCATCTCTCTCCATCCCTCCCGCTCTGCAACAGCTGCAGCACAGTCAGCTGACTGTACATGACAGTGTCGTACCCAGTGAGTGACTTGCACGCTGCAGTTACTCGGTGGCGCGTGCGCTGCAGTGACCCTGATGCGGCGTGGGGGCGG
Source organism: Apiotrichum akiyoshidainum (assembly GCA_002973495.1). Classification (NCBI taxonomy): domain Eukaryota; kingdom Fungi; phylum Basidiomycota; class Tremellomycetes; order Trichosporonales; family Trichosporonaceae; genus Apiotrichum; species Apiotrichum akiyoshidainum. The sequence continues at coordinate 24,715 of PQXP01000062.1, forward strand.
TGGCGGACGGGGCGCGAAAAATCCTCGAGGCGGCAGAATACGGCGGCGTGGGTAGGTCTTGGATATTCACCGCACCGGTCTGCCGGCGGTTCTGCTGTGCGATAGTATCCGGTCAGCAATGAGTGGAAGCGCGTGCAGTGCGTCAGCTGCATCACATGACACTCTCTCGCTGCAGAGCTGGGAGCCACGGAGCCCGGACGCCAGCAGGCCGGGAGGACGGCAAGGGAGGAAGAAAGAGTGGGTCAGTGGGCTGGCACCCCATTCCTCGAATACTGATACTGCGAAACGTCCTGATGCTCAACGTGATGGAGAGGCATTCGCACGGCCAGTATAACCCAGATGCTCGGGCTAGAAGGATAAAGAAGGATGTGAGAACCGGGCGTGTGCCGACAGGCTAGTGATGAGGTCAAGGTATTCCGTACCAATCCTCCTCGTTCTCACGTCGGTGCGCGATGCCCGTTTCTCGTGGGAAACTGGAGGGATGCGGGAGAGGCACTCACTGGTCGGTCCCAGTGGTACGATATAGTGGAGATAGTGTAGGTAGGACAGGCGGTGTGCGCAGAACAGAGGACCGTGGGAGCTAGCTCTCGGAGCGCGCGGACGCACCTCCTCGGGGCCCGACAAGAGAGCGGCAATGGAATCTGGGTCCAGTTCTCGTCCTCCTCGGTTCCTCGTGCCGCCCGCAACCCCGGAACGTTCGAGTTGCCCAGCTCGGCGATAAAGGGGTGATGAAAGAAGGGTGAAGGTCGTTGCCGCGCTCGGTCGAGGACGCAGGACGTGGGTCGACAGATTCCCGAGTGGGACCCGGTATGGAAGATGCCACTGGATTCGGCACCTATGACTATCAGTGTTGTAGAACGGCGCACACGCCCATGGGAGAAGATTCAATGTACAATCGGAAGATTCAGTATGCGGCGAGACATTCAAGCTGCAGAACAAAGCCCAGAAGGTACAGAAGACGACGTCCGCGCCCGACGAGGCGGGGGGATGCCCACTGGAGAGACCAAAGCACGGGCCACAGTCGTGGTTAGTCAGGTCATCGACTCTTGATCTGGGGCGAAAACCGCCACTCCTATCTAGGCGTTGTTCTGCTGGGGTGTTCCCGCCTTGCAGCTCCAGGAGGTGACTCTGAAAGAAGCACCAAGGCCTCTCCAGAAAGGGAGGAAGAGGAGGAAGGTGGGTGGTATTGGGTTCAAGGGAGGTCGGCGCAGGTGAGAGGAAAGCCAAGGGAAATGATAAGATAGATCGAACAAAATTCAGGAAAATACAGCCGGCATGATGTGCTGTTATCACTCTGCCGCTCGGCGGGGACGTCCGCACGAACCCACCAGTGAGACCAGAACCTCACCTTTGCCATCATGCCGTATCGGCGCCTCATCCTCCAGTGATGGGAGTGGTCGGGCGGGGCCTGGCCAAGTCGCGCTGTGAGCGCTGCTCCATGGCCATCGGTCGGCACCCCGTTTCGATCTCGCCGCTGGGAGATGCGCCTGTGCAGAACCCCTAGTGCGACACGGATGGAGATATGGTGTGTCAGCTTCTTGTACTCGGAACAGCGACCGCTGGGGGGGCAAATGTCCGCAACTCTCCCAAGTGGCTGACAGGGGTGAAGGTGAGACGGCAGGTCTCGTGTTCGCAAACGTCAGAGCTGGCGCACAGCTGCACAGCCGCACGCAGACGCAACCTCTCGGGCATGCCCTTGTGCGGCTTGTCGATGCTGTGCGTCTCTGCTGTGTCTGTCTGTCTGTCTGTCTGTGAGACAATTCGAGTCGGTCACCCCCACACGGGATCGAGCTATCGATTAGACGCCTCGATTAGACACCGCCTTACTCGCTCGGATCCGGCGTATTCTAATCAGTTCCAATCGTCTGTACCGCAGTCCGTCGCCACCAACCGCGGCATGCTCCGCGTCCAACGTCACACGCCAATCTGCCATTATTTTTCTCACAATAAGGATATATATACACCCCAGTCTGCTTTTAAGCTTGCTTGTTTCATCAACCAGATCGCCTCGAGCGCAAGCGCATTACTCGCACTCACCGGCGATGCGCACCAAGCCACGAGAGGGGCGCCCTCCAAAGCGCCCGCCGCGCGCCCCGCGCGCCCCGCGCTTGGCCATCACCAAGGCAATCGACTGGCAGTACTTTCCGCACATTGTCGGGAAGATTCTCGCGCAGGCGCCGCCCGAGGCGTACCCGGCGCTGCGCAGCACCTGCAAAGAGCTCTACCAGGCTTCTCTCCGTGGCTGTACGACCACATTGAGCTCCGCTCCAACTACAGCGACAAGGACAGGAGAACGAACCGCTGCTACTACGAGGAAGGGTGCACGGCCGTCACTCCCTCTCCTCCTGGAGTCACTCCGGGGCGGCGGCGAATCCCGGGGCTCATCCTTCCGCCAAAAGACTAGACGAAAAAGACAGATCGGACCTGGATGGTGTGGACGAGAACTTGTGCGTTGGCCGCATCGTCGAGCACACTCGCTTCATCGACAACAGCGATCTCCTTCCTAACCACCTGCTGCACGACCTCACCAGGGATGTGACGCTACGGATGTTCAACTCTACCATTAGCTCCGTGTGTCTCTGTCACCGAGCGGGCAGGACCACGCTCATCAACTTTCAGGACTTTGTCAACCACAGTATCCACAAAGCACATGCGTCAACCTTGGGGCCCTCACTCCCTTGTGCAACTGTCACAAGACGCAGGACGCAACGGAAGCCATGACTGCACGGCGGATCATTCACAACATCCGCTACGACCCCCGATACCCGAATTATGGCTATGGCGAGATTGTCATGAATCACTGTCGGTGGCAGCCGAGCCAGGTGGAAACCAGACCAGACCCCAACCCCCAAAAGGCAGAGGTTGTCCTTCTCTTCACTCGCGCAAAGGTCATGCGCGGGACAGTCCACCGCAAGGACCGCGACCGCGAGGTGGACTGGTTTGGCATCCTCTCCGGCATCATCGATTGGGTCAACGAAGACTGCCTGAAGGGCACCATCACGCTCGTTGGCCTTGAAGTCCTGCAGCGGTGGTGGATGAACCAGCCCGCCTCGCACGCGCTCAAGCCCGTCGCAGAGCGCCTGCGAGCCCTCAAAGAGGCGTTCATGTCGTCCTGGATCGAATACCTCGGGCGCCAGGGAGGCGAGTTCATCGCAATGGCCACAGACGAGGACAAGCTCGCAGAGTACCGCACCCGCGTGCAGGTCCGCTCCCTCCCACAGTGGCGCAGGCAGGTCGGACAGGAGGAATATGACCTGGCAACCATCCCGCCCCCGCGGCCCCTGGCGTGCGACTGCTTCACCTGCACCCTTTTCTAGCGACCACCCCAAATAGATTGAGGGAGCAATGTATCTTTGAATGTATCATGCTTGAAAGTTAGTAGTATCGCGGTGGCCGTCGCAGGAACGAGGAGTCGGAGGAACGAGGAGACGGCGACAGAAAAGGACGGAGACGGCAACCGAGGAGGACTGGGGGAAAGAAGGGAGGAAAGAGGGGGCGGGCGAAGCAACGTTCTCGTTCGTGCTCCCGTCCTTGTCCTGTATCCATGCGCGACAGAAGCGGCCCAGATGCAGCCCATGCGCGCAGCAACGCGACCGTGCGATTCCTGCAGTCCCACAGTTCTCCGAGCAGCACCTCGGTTCGTTGTGCTATGGTCCAAGCAGTCGTCCAGATCCTACTGCTATACCCAGACGGCAGCCGGGCGCTGTGCTCGGCATCGGCGCCGGGCGCTGACGCTCCTTCCTCGCTCTCGATCGCCTGCAGCGCGTTGCCGCAGGTTGTAAGAAGTGAGAAGTGCAAAGGCAGAAGCAGCCGCCAGTGGGTCAGCGAGTCGGTCAGGGCTCAAGGTCACGGACGCATCAACCTGTGCGGTGAGGAATGCAAACACGTATCGGGGGTTCAGTTCCGCGAGCGCGAGAAGGGCCAGTCTCGCTGCGGCCTCGTCCAGAACCACCACTCCAGCAGCCTCCAGCGTCTCCTCCGCCAACTCCTGCCTCGCTCTCGTGGCAGAAACGGTGCTGTACGTGCTCGGGCACAAGTAGTCATAAATGCTCAGCCTAGTCACCGTGTTCCGTGTTCCGTGTTCGTTCTGCGAAGGGGATTCTCGTCCCCATATGCGCACGCGTCAATTATCTTCGTGTATTCTCACCCTCGCGGCGGGCCGGCTACTTTGTGCCGCCGGGAATCTCCTTGAGCTGGAGTGTGAGCGCTAGTCGGGAACTGAGGACTACGGCCGTCGACCTTTGGCAGAGAAGCTTCTCGACTGGCAATGCTGGTTTCCAATCACAAAGAGTCACCAGCGAGGCCGCGTTCTTCATGGGGCAGCCAAGCATCGGCGTTACCATACTCTGGCGAGCGACTCGTCCCATCTCCCCACATCTCGCCTGCCTTGCCGCACCACCACTCCTCTGCCCGCTTCCCCGCGAACACCTCACAACTCACCATCTGCTCGGGCTTGAGTTCCTCGCCCTTGCCGAAGCTCTGAGCGATGTGCGTCCACACGCCGGCGCCGAGGCCGATCGCCGCTCCGCCGAGCACGAGGGTGACCATCGGTGCGCGGCGGAGGAAGATGGCCGGGGAGAGAATGCCGCCGACAGCGGCGCCAATGATGCTGTAGTCGTCGGTGCGGATCTGGCCGACGTTGTACCTCTGCGGACGAGTTAGCTTGTGGATGTGGGTGGACAGGTGGAGGAGCGTGGGACCTCGGAGGGCGGTGGGGCTCGGAGCTGCACGGCCTGAGCTTGAGACATATTCGTCTTCAAGCTCCAGCGGAGGGCCAATCCCCTACTGTCCAGAGTGTACGCCCGTCTCTTGCGGCTGCCACCTCCACTCTCTCGTCTTGCCTGGACTGCTCCTCTCCGCCTGGGAACTCACGAGCCTCTCGCAACGGTCGACAATCTTGTCCTGGGGCTCGTTCATGAGACGGAGGTATCCCACACCGGTACCGACGCCGGCGCCGAGGACGACGCTTCCGGCCGATGCGCGCATGAGACCGTTGACGGTCAAGGGGCGGCGGCGGGCGAGGGTCGTGAGGATGTAGATTGGTGGAGCGAGCATGCCTGCCGCCTGTGCGACTTTCAAGGATGCATGGAGGGTGACCTGTGTGGTGGGGGAGTACTTTGCAAACGAGGGGTTGGCGGAAGTGGACATTGTTGATGAGATTGTTGTTGTTGTTGTTGTTGGTGGTGGTAGCGAGAGTGAGGATGACGATGGGGAGAGCGAGGATTGGTCGAGCGACTTTGCACAGTTTATAGCAAACTGATGAGAACAACAGAGATGTGGTGGTGTGGTGCTGCCGAACGGGCCGGGACACTGACGTCACTCCTACCGCTGGGTCTTTGTAATTGAGTCATTAGAAACTGGGTTTCTAATGCTCATTACACTTTGTGTTCTAATGCACCACGATCTGGGTCAGGCTGAAACACGAACCCAACTGATTCCGTAATCTCCGCCGCCCACTGTTCGGTGTTCGTCTCGTCTCGTCTCATCTCGTCTCGTCGTCGTCGTCGTTGACTGACAACAACCAACATCATCGACCACAGCAACGGCGACAACCAACAGCAACCACAACCACAACCACTATCACTCATCCTCCACCTCTTCTCTTTCCCACGACACCGACAGACACATCCACATTCCCACAGGCCCCCCGCCCATGCTCCCCACCCCCACACTCGGCCCATAATGACATTGAGCAACGAGGAGCAGGAGGACATGGTCGACTACAGTCTTGGTGCGTCACTACATCTCCATACCGCCAACTAACCCCCAGAGGACATCCACGACGACGACATGGTGAGCAGAGCCTAGCTATCTTACTCGCCCAGCTGACGCGCCACAGGAGAGTATCCGCGCCAACGCTGCAGGCGCCAGCCCCGCACCTCCACCGGCTTTGCCCGCCGTCCTCACGAGCCTGCCCTCCGAGTCTGAGCTGCAGCTCATGCAGCGCGTGATGGACCTCGAGCGCGAGCGGGATGCACTTGCCGTAGGTCTCGTGACTCACAGTTGACCTGCACCCACAATGCTCACAACAGTCCCGCGTGCATGTGCTCGAGGCGCGCTTCCCATCGCACAGCACGCGCGTGCCGGCGTCCGTGTCGGCGGCGCTCTCCCCCTCTGGATCCGACACCCACGCACCAGCGTCTCCCATCCCTGTCCCGCCTGAGCTACTCCCCGTCCTCGCGCTCCTGCGGCAGCACATCTATGAGCTGACGCGCGAGAACGCTGCGCTGCGGTACACGTTCCTCGGCGGCGCGCGCCCCGACCTCGCTTCCAGCAGCAAAGTCACGCTCGACACGGTGTTTGCGACCCCTGGCTCGAGTGTTGCGACGACACCTATCCCGACCGACTCGCCGCCTATCAGTATCGAGGTCACGCCCGCGGCTGACCCGGCCCCGCCGCCCGCGGGGCTCGGCCTCACACCCATCATCCAGCAGGGACTCCTCGGCCACGGACACCAGCCCGCGCCACCAGCAAAAGACGTGGACCTCCATGCCGTTGTCGAACGAGTCAAGACACTCATGCTCGAGAACGAGGAGCTGGGAGACATGGTCGCGGAGGCCGGCAAGGCGGACGGCGACGAGTGGGCCAAGACACTGGGCGGTGTGTACTTGTGTTGTGTGCTGCGACAGGCACGCGCTGACGACGAAACAGATACGCGTGCGGTCATTGAATCTCTCGAGTACGTGGACTGCCGCTACTGTCACTCATCGCACTGCCATGGATGTGACTGACACGAACAGCTCTGACCTCACGCACAACCTCTCCGTCATCGAGCGCCTGCAGACCGAGCTCGGCGCGTACAAGACGCGCTTCGGGTCGCTCGACAGCGATGCGAATGGACAGCGGCACGGCGGAGGCGGGCAGGGCGGCGCATCTGGCCGTGGCGGCGGAGGCAGCGGCGAGAGGGGCGACCGCGCGCGCAACGACAACCGCGACCGCGATAGGAACGACAACCGCGGTAGCGACCGCCGGCGTAACGGCGGCGGCGGCGGTGGTGGTGGTGGTGGTGGTGGCATGTCGGGCAGCGGCCGTTCCGATGACCGGTACCACGACCGCGGAGGCGGGCACCGCGGTGGAGGTGGTACGCCGCGCGACAACCGTGATCGCGACAACCGTGATCGCGACCATCGCGATGGCCGCGACAACCGTGACCGTGACCGTGATGGCCGCGACAACCGCGACAGGGACAGGGACAGGGACCACCGCGATACTCGGGACAGCCGCGACCGCGAGAAGCGGCACGACGACCGCGACCGCGCGGGTCCGCGCCGCGACGACAAGGGCGCGGGCGGGTCGGGCGGTAGCGGCGGTGGTATCTCGATCCTCGGCCGTGCGGGCGCCGGCAACGCGAATGCGGATGAGAATGGACACGCGCGCAGGGACGATGACCGGGCGAGCAAGCGGCGGCGATGAGCGGAAGTGGGAGAACGTGGAGGAGTAGGACAGCAGGACAGGATAGTAGTATAGGTGAAGAGCAGGAGCGGAGCAAAGACACGACATTGGGAGCGACGTCTCGTGTAGGTGACAGACTATGCATGATTATGCTCTATGTTAACCGCACGGCTCCTGACTTTTGTCATCTAACCCAGCGGAGCGGATCCCGCTAATCTTGCATCTAAATCTTGCATCAATTCCGGTAACACTTCCTGCTGAGCGACTTCAGCCGCCGTCCTCCAGGCAGTCGCCGTCCAATGTTCCCGTCCATGGACAGTTGCTGAGTTCCAGAGAGTGACGACGCGCGGGATCTGTATATGGCCCTTGTGTTGTAACCCTCGTCTTCAATCCTGCTCACTCTCAACGGGCCCCGCAGAAGCACCACAGCTGTTTCCATGCGGGTGTGCCCATGCGGGTTCGCCCACTTCAGCCCAGATCGAGAAGGTTTCTCAATATTGATTGCTGGCATCGGACCTGAAAATAGTGTCCAAATCTCTTGCCCCGCGTGTGATTAACGGCATCGCGGCTGAACGCATGTTTCGTTCTGGGACACGTGCAGCTAGCAGGGGCCAAACATGAGGCGGTCTCGTTGGTCATGCCTGACCTCGAGCTCGATGCATGTGCTCCTCGAGTGCTGCTTAAGACCACCGGACCGGGTGCCCAAAATCCCCCCTCCATCTTGGTATCGTTTCGTACTACATCGCTCCTCGTCCATACTAGCACCAGCTCGGCTCTCCATGCGCCTGATCGTCTCTGCGCTCGCCCTCTTCGCCGCGGCCGCCAATGCTGCGGGAGTCGGCTACAACGACCCGGCCGCTGCCGGCGGCAGCATGCTTGCTGTGCGTACCGCAACTGCCTCCCACATTGCTGACGGCAGTACTGGCCCGGAGAGGACAACACGCACGAGCCACTCAACGTGATCGTCTCGGCGAACAGCGACTCGCGCGTGCTCGCCAACTCGCTCTGGAAGGGCGGCTTCCGCAACTACATGCTGTGAGCTGCCACTGTCTTGTGACGACTGAGCTGACTCTCCAGCTCGGGCAAGATGATGGGCGAGTTCCTCGGCATCCACGTTGGCGCAAAGCAGTACGCAGACCTCGGCGACGGCAAGGGCGGGCGGGCGCAGACCAAGCTGCTGCGGTACGACTTTGGCAACCCTCTTATCGGCAGCGGCGTCGAGTCGCTCGCGGGCGGCAACCACCTGCGGTACTGGCAGCAGGCGGACACGAGCGCGTACTTTCTTGCCGTGTCGGCCGAGGAGGACGCTGTGAAGAAACACACCATCATGCGGGACGGCTACAACCTCGGCCGCGACTTCCTTGTCGGCAACCTCACGGGCAAGGCCGTGGACACCAACGCGCTCCAGGCGGGCGCGACGTTCTCGGGCACCACGTCGTACCTCGGCTGGGAGTACCAGACGGACGTGCAGTACGTTGCGGGGCTCGAGTCGGCGACCTCGGTCGGCATCAACCACGCGGCCGAGATGGCGGTCGACGGCAAGCCGGCCATTGACGGGCTTGTCGCGGTCATCACGGTGTCCATCTTGAAGAAGGGTCTTGTCTAGTCCAAGCTCTGATGCATGTACTGTTGCGGGGGATACGTGTGGTGTGATCAGTACCAGTCAGTCAGTGGGACGCTGCGAGCGAGAGAATGGAACGGCTGTGGGCAAGCGGTCAGTGACGTTTGATTAAACTAAACTTTGTTCCTTGTCCATGCTGTTCACCTTGCCGTCCTCGCTAAGAAAAAAGCTCCCGTCGTTATCGCAATAACAGTTGCTCATCGTTTCGGCCCATCATTCCTCTTCTCCATATTGACTGCCGCAGAAGCCTCTACTGCCCATTGCACACACCTTTATGCCGCCACCCCCGCGCTACACTCTCATCCCACAGATAGACACCCCTCCACCTTCCACCTCCGCTCGCCCTCGCCCCCGCCCCCGCCTCGGCCTCCTGTCCCGCATCCCCCGCGTCGTCCTCGTCGCGATCCTCGCCTTCCCCCTTCTCTCGGCTGCCATCCTCGCCTTTGGCGGGTCCATGCCCAGGCTCCGCGTCTGCGTCCCCGGAACCTCCAGCATCCGTCTCGGCTGCAACTACTCTCCCGCTCCAGTCGCGCCCGCCCGTGTCGCTAGCACAAGCTCGGTACAGACCTCAACCTCCACCTCCACCCGATTTGCGTTTACTTCCTTGAGCGTGACCACCCCGCGGCAATTTACCACATCTACCGCTCTCTCCTCCACCATCGCTTCTCCCACCACCCTCACCACTTCACCCTCAACACCACCTACAAACATGACTGCCGGAGACGTCGAGCCGGGAAACCTCGGAATGTTCCTCCAGTCCCAGAACGAGGCCTTCCTCCAGGACCTCAAGGCTGGCAAGGGTGCTGGATGGACACTAGTCACTGGAAACGAGGCCGGTGGTGAGTGCCAAGCGCCGACTGTGTGACGGGTGCCACTACGTGCATAGCGGCGGTCTCGAGCTGCGCGGCCTTCATCTGCGTCGTGCTCCTGTTCATCACCGGCGCGTTGGCGCAAGCGCCAGCTTTGACGTCACACGACCACTGCCTTTCGTTTGGACGCCCACTGACATTAGACCTGGACTCGATTGCGTCCGCCGTCGCGTTTGCCGCCCTCTCCTCGGCGCTCGACGCCAACCGCACCGTCGCGCTCGTCGAGACTCCCAAGAAGCTCATGAACCTCCGCCCCGAGAACCTGCTGGCCCTCCAGCGCGCGCACATCCCACTCAGCGCCCTGCTTCACCCCGAAGACCTTCCCTCGGGCACCGAGACACTCGCCGACGCTGGCGTCAAGTTTGCCCTGGTCGACCACAACCGCCTGCTGCCCGCGTTCGGCCCGCACCCCGAGGCCGTCACTGCCATTATCGACCACCACGAGGACGAGGGCGCGCACATGGGAGCCGCGCTCCGGTACATCAAGACACCGACGGGATCGTGCGCCGCGCTCGTCGCGGCTCACTTTATGCCGCAGTGGAAGGCGAGCGTGTCGGGCCCCGCGGGCCCCGCAGGCTCCCCGGTCGCGCCTGAGCTCGCCACCCTCCTCCTCTCCGCCATCCTCATCGACACGCAGGGTCTCAAGAAGGGCGGCAAGGCGATGGCCGTCGACTACCAGGCTGCCGAGTTCCTCTACCCCCTCTCGACCCTCGCCCACAATGGTACGGCCGCCTTTGCCACCTCGACTGTCGGCTCCGCCGACGACAGCATCGCCGCTCTGCAGGGCTACTCCACCGAGCTCGCCGAGATCAAGTTTGACGTCTCCGGCATGTCGACCTTGGACCTCCTCCAGCGCGACTACAAGCAGTACGCCTGGGGAACCCTGTCGGCAACCTACCCCGAGCTGTCCGTCGGTCTGTCGACCGTTCCCCTCAGCCTGAAGAACCAGCTCGCAGCCGAGGACAACAGCTGGGAGAGCTACATGGCGCACGTCGACGCGTTCATGGCCGAGCGCGCCGTGGACATTGAGGGCGTGCTGACGAGCTTCAAGTCTGAGAACAAGAACAAGTCGCGCCGCGAGATGCTGCTGGTCGTCCGCACTGGTGGCGCGATCAAGGACATCGCCGACGCGCAACAGGTGCTCAGGACCATCGCCGACGGACTCGAGGCGCAGGAGGAGACGTTTGCGCTCGCGCCGTGGGGAGCCGGCAAGGGCTCGGCCTCCCCCAAGGGCGAGCTCGCCGCGGCGGCCGCCCAGGTCATCCAGTCGCCCACCCGCGTCTCGGTCATCTACGACCAGGGCAACCACCATTCGACCCGCAAGCAGGTCCAGCCCGCCATGGTGAGTACGAAGACTGTGCCCAGACAGGACCAAGGTTCTGCCGTGTATCTGGGAGGATTGGAATGTACGCTGACGCGCCAGCACGCGCTCGTCACCAAGCTTGCATGAACGATCAAGGAGCAGCGGAGGAATTATGTTTACTGTTTATTGGGCTTGCTGTAGATTGACGACCATGCGACTAGTGCACCGCAGCGTGGGTGCGAGTGCAGCGTCGATTCTCATCCAAGAAGTGTTGCTCATCGTTGTCTATCGATTGCTCTTCCACCGCTAACACCTTCATATGTCCAGCGATCTAAGCAGGGTGCCGTGAATTAGCCGTTAGATTGTGATGCCTTGTAGTCGGAAGATTGCTTAAAGTCGAAAGCCGCGGAGACGACTGCCACGGGCGCCACTCGGACAGAGTGGTGGCGACGGCGGCGGCGTAAATTGCTTCCGCTTTCCATCGGCGTCATCTTCTCAAGCCTTGCAACATTGCTCCCTCTCACACCCGATCTCATTCACCCTGACCATCTCGCACACATCACTCTCCGACATCACCACCTCACAAGCACCGTACGTCGCCGTACATACTCCGCCATGGACACCCCCAGCCCTGGCTCCACAGCCAGCATGCACACCGCGCGCTCGCAGACCGGCACGGCCGCCGGCACCCGCCAGCCGACCCCCTCGCCTTCGCCGTTCGCGAGCCCCCCGCCGCCGACGCCCTTCTTCCGCCCCCCGATGCCGTTCGACCAACCGATCCCGAGCGGCCGCTGCGCGTTTGCCGAGCTCCCCGAGGAGGTCCTCGAGCTCGTGCTCATGCGGCTCGACCTGCACGATCTGAGCCGCTGCTTCAGAGTGAGTTTCAGTCGTGACGACATCGGCGCCTCGGCCCGGAGGCCGGTAGACTGGTGTTCTTGTTCTCGACCTTGAGCTGACAGACTTCTCCATCCTCGCCACTCGCCGTGCTGCTCTCTGGAATCCCTTGCGGTCGCAGCTCTCCAAAGCCGTCAACCACGTCATGACGGCCTCGGCGCAGATCAACGTGCGCTACACGCTCCTCTCGACGTCGATGACGCTCAACCCCGCCGCCATCAACATTGCGCCTGGCATGGACGCGCCGGGCAAGATGCCGCTCACGTCGGCCAGCATGCTCGCGACGCTCCGCGAGCGCACGACGCGCTTCAAGAACCTCCAGCCGCTGTCGTCGCGGTCGTCGTGCGTCCACCTTGCCGAAGGCGAGGGCAGCCTGTACGAGTACCTCGAGGGCGTGCTCCTGCGCTCCGTCGCGGGCCCAAGAGAGCGCAGCCGCACGCTTGCCGTCTACGACCTGAGGACTATCGAGGACTGGGAGGACGTCGAGGAGGATAAGGGCAAGGGAAAGGGAGAAGGAAAGGACGAGGAGATGGAAGAGGACGAGGCGGGGGAGGGAGAGGGGGAAGCGGACAGCAATGTCCCGCCCGCCATCGTCCGCGCATTCCCCGTTCAGCACACCACTACCGTCACCACCGACGAGGCGAACATGGTCATCGAAGAGGAGGTCAACTCGAGCGATTGGGACAACTCGAACATGGACTCGGACATGGACTCGGAAGACGACGACGACGATGAGGACGCCGGAGACGACGGCGAAGGACAGGAGCTGCTCGTCCCTGACGGTGTCGTCACGCTAGCCGACGTCTTGGACGACGACCTAGAGTCGGACGACAGCAGTGACGAGGAGGATGAAGGGGACGATGAGGACTTCCTGGACATCGACTCGGTCGAGCCTGTTCCTGCCGCGTCGCTTGGCAACCGCGCCATTGGCGCCGACCACGGCGAGGAAATCGACCCCAACGCCATGGGCATCCGCCGCGAGCAGGCCTTTGACTTTACCATCATCGAGATGGCCGTCGACCCCGGACAGGATCTACTCGTGCTCCTCTCCCCACGGTGAGTGCTAACCAGGGACTGGTCACCCCAGCTTGACCTGCCTCTCTGCAGCGCACTGACTCACAGCCTGCGCCGCGTCGGCCTCGCGCACCGCTTCGTCGTCTACCTGCATCTCTTCTCGCTGTCGACGTTCGATCCCCACCCTGAGGCGGCCTCGTGCATGCTCGAGTGGCCATATGAGCTGCAGACCACCCGCCTGAGCTTCGACTTCCAGATCTGCGACGACTACCTCTTCGTCCTCATGCACCTTGCCCAGGAGGCGGATCACGTCCTCGTCGGCTTCAACTGGCGCACTGGCAAGCAGATCATGGTGAGTTGTGGGCCTGCGCGTACCACATGCTGACAGCGCAGTTCCTCAAGCCCAAGGACGCGCTCACGTCTTTCAACTCGTTCGTGCTGCTGTCCCCGTCGTCATTCGTGGTTACGACGATGAGGACGCACATTGGCGACGGCGAGAACGAGGGGGTGCTGCCCCAGATGGGGGACCGCGACTTTACCCACCATCTGGAGCTGTATGCGTTCCCCGAGGGCGACGACCCCGACACCCCGCACGAGGCGACGCACGTTGCGACGATCGATCTCCCGCGATTCAAGTTTGATCTGGAGCGCGTCGTGCTTCCCGTCCAGACCAGCGCGCGCACCGACCCGCCGCCCCGCAAGTCGTTCCCCATGCATCCGCTGCACGCGCCTCCCCCCTTCGCACCCGAGCCCACCTCGGGCGTTGCCATCTTTGAGATTCGCTGCCGCGAGATGCTACTCGGGGGCGAGAGCCCCATGCACTTTGCGCTGTTCATCCTCAAGACGACGCTGCTGCGCTACATGCCCGCGCCAACCTCCCCTCTGCTCCGCGAGACGTGGAGCCGCCCCGTGCCTGTCGTCCCGTGGGAGAAGATCGCCCCGTACACGCGTCTCTTTGGCCCCGACGTCAGCGAGCCGAGTAAGTCTTATTTAATGCGAAAGTGTTGGCGGAAACTGACAGCCAGACTGGGTCTGCTACGTCTACCAGTACCGCTTCGTCACTACCGAGAGGCACATTGTGGATGTGCGCACCGAGAGCGGCGAGGAGGAGCCGCGCTTGCGGACGCATCTGGTCCTGTACGACTTTGACCCGCTCCGCGTGCGCAAGGAGCGGTGCGACCGCATGAGCCGTCTGCCCAAGAGCGTGGACCGCAGCGACGCCGCCGCCGTCAACGCTGCCGTCCAGGGCGAGGTCGACGGCATCGAGCTCGTGCTCGACGCGACCACCATCCCCGAGAACCGCCGCCTCGACGGCGACACGATCACGGGCGCAAGCTTCCCGTACATCAAGGTCTCGCGCCCGCTGCGCGGCCGCGGAGGCGCCATCCCGCTCATCGACTCTGAGCGCATCCTGATCGTCCGCGAGGGCGACGACGAGCCGGTCGTCCCTGCCCTCGGCGCGATCCACAGCTACGGCTCGGTCGAGATCATGCAGTTCTAGGCAGCAGCATGCATTGGAGTACCACGGTGGAGACGCGCGGTGTGCGGTGGCCGTCCATGGTGCGCGAGCAAGAGGGGCTGGAAGGAATGAAGGCGCTGTGCCAGCACCGTCGACTGTGCCAAGTTGCAGTGCGTTGCCGACACTGCAGTGTCTTGTCAACAACCCGCGGCGGGGTGTCCGCAGGCACAGAGTCGGTATACCTTTTACGAGTGTGCCGCGCTGTCGCCTCGTTAGCATTCAGAGTGCAAGAGCAGCTCATCAAAGCTGGCACATGGGGGTTCTAACAGGCTACATGGGGGTTCCAGCAGATGGTACGAGACTACATGCACGCACGCGGATACAGGGTGGGCGATGACAAGGTGGAAGACGAAAGAGACTAGTGGTCAGCAATGCCAAGGATGGAGAGCTCACCGAGAGAGTTCTGGCTGTGGCCACAGGGAAGGAAAGGCGATGAGAGGAAGACGGAGCGGCTGGCGGTCAGCAATGCCAAGGATGGAGAGCTCACGGAGAGAGTGCTGGCCGTGACCGATAGGCAAGGCGATGGGGGATGGCGATTGGGGATGATGGGCGCGAGTAGACGCCAGCAACTGGTGGTCCTCCAACTCGTCGTCGTGCTCCTGGATGAGGTCGTCGGCCGCCTTCGTGGCCCTGCCGATGCCGGAGATGGCGTCCTTGAGGTCGGCGCGACACATAGGAAGTAGGGTGCAGGGCATGTTGGACATTGCTGTGTGTGCTGGAGGGGTGTTTTCTTGTAGGCTCGAAAGTGGAGGAAAAAAGCCTTGCGACGTGGTGTTGATGGATGTGAGGAACGAAAATGGAAGAGACAGGTTCTTCATCGCCTTGCGATCGCGGGCATGCTGGGCGTTGAGTTTGGTGGCGTTTGTGCTCAACGTGTGTGAGCGTTGGCGAGGGTCTTGGAGTAGTTGGTACTCTGCTCCGCGATGGCCTTCTCGGCATGAATGGAGGCAAGAAGGTCGCGCTTGGCGGAGTCGTACGCGGGGTGGTGTTGGGCAAGATGTGGTGAGGTTCGGTCCTGGTTGTGTGAGAAGGCGTATGCTTGGGAAGGGCTTACATTGCTGTTGCCGAAATAAATAAATAAAGGCGAGTAAAGAAGGCGAGTAAAGGAGGAAGGAAGGAAGGGAAGGAGGAATGGCGGATGGAGAGATGAGAAGAGAAGCGATGCAAGGATGGCCATCTTTATATGATTCCACACACTGCAGAAGAGCTGAGGCTCAAGGTCTGTACGTCCGCATGGAGTTCCTGGTAACCCCAGTCCGACTTTCAGGAGGTTGTGGCGCAGCTGGAGCTGGAGCGCAAGAGTTGTTGTCGAGGTGCAACAGCCACGGCGCTCACCGCGCGACCCGCTTGCTTCTCATGTTGTAGCTCATGCGACCGGGGCTCCTCGGCTGCTCCCTTGTGGAGTTTCCATTGACGTCCGACATCCTTACAACACGCAATGTGCTCCATGACCAAAATATGGCTCTTGATCGTGCTCCGCTGGTGATCTAGTAACATGGAAGCGGCCGGTGCTCCCAAACCAGAATCCAGCCGCGAACACAGCTCACCCTCGGGCATGTCTCCGTCATGCTGGGGTATAGCTTTCCACGTCCCGGTAGCTCGCGGCCGCCGGCAAATCCAATTGTTGCGGCTGCGTACTGACGTTGCTGACTGGTGCAGTCTGTACATACTTTGCACTACGTGTAGAAGTTCTGAGGTGCAGGCTGGGAGGCAGCAAAACCAGACTCTGGGCTGCACCTACCCACGGATGGTACTGTACAGTACAGTACAGCACATGAAAGTAAAAAAGGTAGTCACTCGTCTCTGGCGGTGCGCACTTCTGTCGGGCTCTAGAAGCCTTTCAGAACACCAGAGTCAGCTCACCCTTCTTGAAACCCGTCGGTTTTTCAGAGCCGTGCCCTCAGGAGTCGAACAGTCGATCAGCTCGCACATGCATGTGTGCCTCTGGACAACCACTCTTGACAGCTGAGCAAGGGGCAGAGTGACAGTCATGGAAGGGCGCAGTCTGTTTAGTGCACCTCACACACACATCAGCGGCGGCAGGCAAGGCAGAGATGGAAGGGTGGAGGTAGAGGTAGAGGTGGAGGTCGTTATTACGTAATCCGCATGATTTGGACGCGTCAACCACAGTCAGACGCGCGTCAAAACATTGCGCCCTGAGCACTCTAGACCATCCACAACAATAAAGCCATCTCTTCCCCCTCGCCTCTCTTCCTTGTTCTCCCACCACACTCCCATTCACCCCCCATCTCACGCACTCCCTCTTCTGTATCCTAAACCATGCAGGCAGACCGCGCGCAAGGACTCGTCTACCCCCGCATCGCCGGATACCGCATCGGCGAGGAGATTGGAGGCGGCGGTTTCTCAAAGTGAGCACTGGACCCAGGAGGCAACATGTGACCAGCCTAGCCTGCGACATGGTTCAGGCTTTGCGCTCTGCTGTCCTGCGCTGCGCTGCGCTGATCAGCGGCCGTGGCAAGGTTCATGACTCCTGCTTTGCTGTCGCTGCCAGTTTCCGGGCTCCCAGCCGAGGATGACCTCGCAAGATCGCAGCATGACCTTGACGTCGCCCGTGAGCTCGCGCTTGCTTCTGCCATCGCAGCTTCCCTCCCGCAGCACCTTGATCCCAGCTGACTCCCAGGGTCTTCCGCGCTATCAACGACAACCAGGGCCGCGTCGCTGCGTGCAAGGTTGTCAACCTGTTCGTCTCCGCGTCTCTCGGCTACGGTGTTCCCAACGTCAAGGAGCTCCAGAAGGAAGTCCAGGTCCACAAGTCGCTGCGCCACAACTACATTCTCGAGTTTATCCACCACGAGATTGTCGACCAGGCGCGCGAGCGCGAGGGCATTGTACCCGGCCTCTACATGCTGCAGGAGCTCGCCATCGGTGGTGACCTCTTCGACAAGATTGGTGAGTCGTGACGGATTACTGACGGGCTGCTCGCATGCCCATGGTCGAGTGCCCTTGTTCTGACAGACAGCCCCCGATGTCGGCGTCCCCGAGGACCTCGCCAAGTTCTACTTTGCCCAGATGGTGTCCGGTGTTGTGAGTTGATCTGCTGCTTGTTCTTCACGTCATTAACATTGCAGGAATTCATGCACTCCAAAGGCATCGCGCACCGTGACATCAAGCCTGAGAACCTCTTGCTGGCTGCGAACGGCAACCTGAAGATCACAGACTTTGGTCTCTGTGCAGTGTTCCGGTACAAGGGCAAAGAGCGCACCCTCAGCGGTCGCTGCGGAAGTCTTCCCTACGTTGCTCCAGAGGTGAGTTGCAGCCACTAGCTCATCTGTGCTAACTCTTCAGCTCGGCAGCCCAGGCGGTTACGCCGCGGAGCCGGTTGACATCTGGGGTATGGGTGTCGTCTTGTTCACCATGCTCGTTGGCAATACGCCCTGGGACGAGCCCGTCGTCGACACCAGTGTCGAGTTCAGGACGTTTGTTGAGGGCAACATCTGGGAATACTCGCCGTGGACCAGGATCCGGGGCCAGACTCAGAGTAAGTGCATCCGTTACCAGCCATGTGCAAGCGTCATCAGCTGACCCCAGACCTTCTGCTTCGCATTCTTGAGGTTGACCCCAAGCGCCGTATCACCGTCGAGGGCATCAAGAGTCACTCGTGGTGCATGACGTGGGTTGTGAGAGTGGGCCGGAACTGACGTTCAGACCATCGCAGCTCTCTCGCGAGCAGATCCCCGAAGCACTTACCCAGGGTTTGCGCACAACAGGAATGATGCAGGTCGCCGACCCTCAGTTCACCAACGCCGATGCCCAGGCCTATGCCGTCTCGTGAGTTTAGAGGCAGGCAACACGCTAACTCGCAGGCGCTCACAGCGCGTGTTTGGCGAGAGCCAATGGAACACGCAGTGGAACGCGCAGGAGTCGCAGTTCATGCGTGGTACCGGAAACCTCACCCAGGGCGGTGACTTTGACAACATCACCACCCGCTTCTGGCTCAAGCTCGACCCGGCAGACAGCTTCACGCTGTTGTCCAACTTCTTCGCGATGGAGATGGACCCCAAGGACGTGCAGGCGAGCTCGTCCAGGAATGCCATTCGCATCCGCAAGGCCGCCGGCCAGCACACCGTCACTGGCACATTCTTCATCAAGTCGAGCGATACACACGCCGCGTCGGGCCAGACGCTCGTCAGCATGCGCCGCGAGAAGGTGGGTGTTGTTTACTCTACCGAAACCCATACTGACTTGCAGGGATCCATCCTCCACTGGCGCGCGTTCTGGTGGTCCATCGTGCGCAACCAGCACCTCGAACCGTATGTCCTCAAGGGCGACTCGTAGCGGCCGTCGCCGTAGAACCACATTGTTGTAAGCATGGCTTTAGATGGTCAGAACTATTCCCCCACATCACATATGCCCATATACGTACTTTGTCCCTCGTAGGACTGACTGCTCACCGTCGTCCGCCTACTGCGGCACCGCTCCTCGTCGACCCGCGATCACTGACCATCTAGACACCCGGTGGTGACTGTGAACGCGAGGCTAGTTCGAGACCCAGGCGAGAGGGCAGAGCTACTAGAGGGTAGAGCTGGGCAGAAGGAATGTACATGCTCTCGCAAGCGCTCGCTGTGCATCGTAAGGGAGTCGCACCCCTGTCGCGTCGAATCAAGTGGCAACGACGCATGATACCGTTTCACCAACGATGTCGACGTTCGAGACGATGTGGACGCCATCTGGGCCCGTCGAGGGCCCCGGAAGAGGCCCACATGCCACGCTCTCCACCTCTCAGTCCCCGGGCTCAACCTCCCCCAAAGCAGCGCGGCCTGCGTGGCTCACCGCCCCTATTCCCGCTACCCCCGGCCTCTCGGCACGGCCTTCAACGTGACACCGACCCCCCCCCCCCAACCCTGCCCCGATGCCGAGTCCCGGACTACGAGGGGAACTGGCGGCCGCGTGCATAGATGGCGGAAACGCCTCCACATCGACACTGATCGTGTTCGTTATCTCGGCTCCCGCTTCGCGTCTCGCGCTCTCCCCTCGCGCCCCGGTCAGCCACCTGGCCGCTCCCCTGGGAGCAGACAGAGGCCAGACTTGCCGCGGGCGAGCGGCTGGCCTGACCGACATCGTCTTCGCTAGTATATCGGTTAGTATAAGCGTCTCTCACGGAGATCACGCTAGAGCAGGGTTCGACTCCCTGGCGGAGAAGCTGTGAGCGCCTTGCGAAGGCGCGACCTCTTTTTTCTTCTTGGGGAGGGGAGGGTGGCGCCAGAGGGAGTTGGTAGAGGGTGGGGAAGCTGCGGACGGGGAGACGATCAGAAGGGGGTTCTTATTGTCGGCCTTGGAACGAATGCCATCGGTCCACTAATGAGCAACCCGATTCACTCAGACATGAGCCTGTTGGGGCGTGCCGCCGTCACTGGCAACACTCCTGCTCAGACGTCAAAGAGCAACATTGGCCCCTTGGGGTCTCTTCAGTAGCTTCTGTCACCCTCCTCTCTGCTCGTCCACCGAACCACTAAAGGCGTTCCGGCGAGGCCCCTCGTTGCTGAGGCCGACTGCTGCCGGTGCTACCCCTCCTAAGCGATGTCGTGTCGTCTCAGCCTCCTTCCCCTCCGCAAGGCTCTCCAAAGACATGAAACACGCGAACTGATATCGGCTCTTGTGGTGTAGTGGCTATCATACTCTCTTAGGGCGGCAGCTTGCCTCTTAAGTTGGGAGTGGTCCTCGGTTCAAATCCGGGCAAGGGCCTTTGTTTTTGCAAGTGCAGATGCTCGGAACGAGAGCAAGGTGTTTCGCACCCAAGAGGAGAGGCAAGAAGGGGCGAGGCGAGGAGGTGCGAGGAGGTGTGCTCCGGCTGACCTTGAAGGCGGAGTGGCTTGAGTGCCTGCTTGCGAGGCGCACTCAGGACGCAGAGCTTCCTTATCCAGCCTTCTCAATCCCCTAGTCCGCCTCCTTAACTCTCGCACCCCGCTTGGGCCTCTCTGATCGTTGCATATCGCATACCTCACTCGAACGGACATGGGTGGTCGAACGCGAGCGCCGAGCCGACGACTCTCTCGCGACCTCATCCATGTCTTTTGATACACTGATACTGATAGCTTCCCGACTGCTTCTACAACCCAGGGGCCACTCCCGAGAGCGCTCAGCAGCTGGACCTGAAGACTAGACCCAATGTACAGTACGTGCTGTGCTCACATATCAGAAAGTGCAGAAAGCCTTAGGTTGGCTGTGCAGTACGTAAGAATACATTCCGTTCGTAAGAGTTCGTTAGATTTGGAAATTTGGAGTGCTCGGGCCTTGTCAATGGGTAAGGGTTTTCTAGCCCTTAGGATCCAGCCCTTCATCCAGTTGCTCCCTAAACAAGCAAATCAGCAACTGTCAGGAATGCTTGCAGTGGCCTGTAATCAATTCCCTTTCTTTCGCTCAACAACTGTCCGTAATTGTTGACACTCGGTCGGAGCCTTGTCTTTTCAGCGCATTCGTGTCACCGTTCGTAGGGTATCGTTGTTAATTTGCTTGTATTGAAGGAGCGTTATGTAGTATTGTGTTAGAAAGTGCAGTTGGCTTCAACTTTCCGATTAAGCAAGCGAGGGTGTGCTCGCTTCATCTACTCATCGCTATTGCTATTGCTGTCACCACTTAATGAAGACTGAAGAAAGACTGCGATCCTGCCAGGGGCGATAATTGAAAGCAGACTCCAATAGCAACTAATAAGCGTCCTCAGCATAACTCTCTTATTGCGACCTATTACTTTTAACTACGCTCTCTCAAGACTGGACCGACTACGTGATTACAGATTGACGCACTTCACATCAACACGGCCCCTCGATCCTCCATCCCACGTGGGCTTTACTCACGAGAAAGGAGTATAGTAAGCCCTGAAGCCCTGGCGTTCTCATTGAAGAGACTCTACACAAGCACCCCCCGCGGGTGACGATGCTTTGGCTTCCCGTCGTGGTCGAATACTCAGAGTGACTCGACGAGCGATTTCTGCTCTTCTTGCAGCCACTGACTGCCATGTCCGCCCCACCACGCTTTGATTGTAAAAAATGAACTTGGACATGACCTCCAAGCTGACCACTGACAGGATCGAACTGCCGACCTCCGCATGAACTAGTACACAGGCTGCGTATTAGTACGATGCTCTAACCAGCTGAGCTAAGCGGCCACTGCTGAATAGCACTGTGGCACCGCCATCACCCCGGCCAGCCCTGGTACCTCTTCTGCGCCACCGCTACCAGGCCTGAAGTGCCATACCCTCAATGGTATCAATTAGCGTAACCGTTTCCAAGTTCTTTAAATAAGCCAGAGACATCTTCTCGTTTATTTCATGTTTCTGGATTATTCCACTTGAAAATTCCTGATGCGCCCCAGAGTAAGGGTCGGAATGGTAATTCAAGTAAACCCTGGTGCCCCTTTTGATGGCCCGTGAACAGCGCCTCCAAACCCGAAAAGCAACTGCAAATAAGTGGGCTCCATAATCCCCAAGGCTCGCTGGACAGTCGGCGCCAGAAGCCTTAGGGTTAGATTGCAGGAAATGACCTGCCCAAGCGTCGAACCAAATGCGACTCGGTTTGGCTAACCTATCAGTATTAAACACGCAGCGGGGTCCCATAAGGCAACACCCTCACCTTGCATCCTCATTGTTTACAGGCCGAGTGCAACAGCCTTTGCTTTCCCACATACTGTGCAGCTTGGCTCTCTATTTGCTGTGTCTTGACTTTCCCTTACTAAACGCGGCGTCAACGGACCTTAGCAATCAGCAGGACACAAAAAGCATGCGCAACGCGGCCTACATGCGTTGCCCCTACACTTCTCTCTCCCCCGTTGACTTAATAATCACGCCTCCGTGTTTGATTTCTTTCTCTTCTCGTCCAAGCAGAAGAGCAAAACACACGGTTGATTCACGTATGTCTCGGAGAACTCACTAACGCAAACGTCCGTATTAGTACTGATATTCCAGGTATCTCGCACTTTCTGCATGGCCTCCGCAGTTACTCGTCGCCATGCCAATTGAATACATTCGAAATCCTCTGACGACACGACGACAATGGCCGAGGTGGAAAACTGGACCGACCCCTCCGCCTATGATACCACACCCAAAACCTCTCCCGCCGCTTCCCCCAGCAGTGGTTGCGCGAAATCGAGCAAGTGCCCGCGGTCGAGGAGGGGGGCCTGGTGGCCGTTCCTCTACGCTTTCTATTGGTCGCCATACCGAAGCTCTTGAGCGTGGCACCCTGTCACCTAATTCGGCATCGACCGCCGACTTCACCTCCGCTAAAGGGGCCCCTCTTCCCGGACCCTCAAAGGCTGCCGCCACCCACCAGGTTCCTACCGCACAAAATACGCCCTGTACTCATGGCACGGCCTCAGCTCATGTGGAAAATTCGTCTTCCCGGAAGCATCTTCGGTATGAGAGCGATGAGGACATAGAGGATACGCAGAAACGGGCCCGCCTGTCCAGTTCAAAATCCAACGCGACTAAACCTGCACCTAATTCGGCGTACCGAAAACGACGTAAAGTGGACGCGCACTCGAAGACACCCGCCACCAACTCGGACACTTGCCCTGCGTCTGCGTCTGCCGCACCACCTCCACCCTCGACTTCTACTGCGCCCAATGCAGATTTATCTTTGTCTACGCCACGCGCTCTGATGAAGCCGGTCACACCGATCCGCTTGGGGTCACCACAGGAGAGCCCGAAGAACTCCTCCCCGCTATTTCCCTCTGACGAAGAACGCCGCAAGCTTTACGTAAACGCTCCGGACTACCGTCGCACGTTTAACAGCGAACCGCTCTTCGACCCCGGTTCCGATGCGACCCAGCCATCTTCTCCAGTCTGTCGTCCATTCGTGTTATTCTCCTCTCCCACCCGGCCATGCACCCACAGGTGCAGTTCCCCCATTGTGAAGGTGGAGCGGGCAGAGTGGCATGTCATGAATCGCCGACCACACGACCAAACTGGTCTTCGAGTTTCTGAGGCCATCGAAGTGCTTGACGAAGAAGATGTGTCTATGATCTACCTCCCTGAAGGCCACTCCAACGACGAGGGTGACGAGCAGCCGCCACACGCTACTTCTTGCCTGGACGAGCTGGCTCCCTCGAGCTCCCAAAACCCCGCCCGGAGAAGCCAATCTTTGCCCTCTCACTGTCTCTCGCCTCCCCCCCTCCCGTCGATCGGGGCCATCAAGGAAGAATTGCCTTCGGCCCCACGTCTTACGTACGAGGACAAGGAGAAGTGGGTACCCAATCGATATATGCGGGAAAACACCTTCAACGAGCACAACATCAAGACAGAGCCGGTCGACTTTCCCCTCCCGAGGGATGACGCAGAACGCATCGCCAGGCTTGAGGCTCTCGAACAGGCCGAGCGGGACAACTCTCGCATGGAGGAGGAGTTGGCCACTCAGGCTGAACGGAGATTTCGGGAGGGGCGCGAGAGGGATCGCCGATTGGAGGAGGAGGAGCTGCGGAAAGCGGAGGCCCAAGCTGAGGCCGCTCGAAAGGTTGAAGCTGAGGCCGCTCGGAAGGCTGAAGCTGAGGCGGAGGCCAGAAGGGTCGCTACGGTTGTGGCAGATGCTGCAAGGATAGAGGCGGACTCTCGCAAACTGGCAGCTGAGGCGGTTGCAGCCAGACAAGCGCAGGCCAAAGCGATGGCGGCCAAGGCGGCCAAGGCCAAAGCCAAGGCTCTGGCAGCGCAGAAAACTGCAGAGGCCCGAGATGCAGCTGCTCGGGAAGATGCCGCCGCGGCGTCTGAAGCGCGCAAAAGGTCTGAGGCTCGCAGCCAAGCCGAGACTGAAGCTGAAGTTCGTAAAAGAACGCAAGCCGAGGTTGAGGCGATGGAGCGAGTGGCAACCTCGCCCGAGGGATCAAACCGCCACGAGACCATTGCGAAGGCTATGGAGACAGAGGAACCATCAGCCGAGGATAGTGAAGAGGAGGGGGAGAAGGAGAGCCGAGCTTGGAGGAAGTTGCAGCCCATAGAGCTGGAAGCAAGAGAGCCACACGTCGGCCCCGAGCGTTCACGCCTGCGGACCGCTGTGAGAGAGTATGCCCCAGCCTTTTCGCCTCGCGATGGTCTCCGACTTTCGCTCCTGCCCCACATTGTCAAGCACGTCGAGTTCGAAGACCTTCTCGTTTTCCGTTCCGCCTGCCGAAAGGCCAAGGACCTTGTCAAAAGTCACATTCGCAGCCTCGTCATTCGTGGAACCGAGTGCACCGACAAATCCATGCTGATCGAGGTAGCGGGTCGCGACGGCTGCCCGCTTTTCCGCGTCCCATTCGACCACTGCCTCGGAGGGTGCTGTCACCTTGTCCAGCCGACCGCCGTACATGCAAGGTCGCGAAACATTATCCGCTACATCAAGCGGGTCTGTGGCGGAGATGTCTCTGTTGAAGTCGTGGGGCGAGTGAGCCCGCCAGACCGGGCGCCACACTTCTTCACCGACCTCGTGAGCCAGCTCGGCGACCGCGTCGACACGCAACTATTCCGCCCCTGTTCTGACGGACACCTGCCCGAACACTTCCTCTCCGGCAAGGAGCTCGTCTTGCTTGACAACCACCGCTCGAAGGTGCGGACAATCAAGATCGACCCCGGCGCGGACCTCAAGGACGTCGTTTACCGCATCGATGGCAACGAACGGTGTATGCGTGTGATGACGCTCCCCGACCGCTTCCATACTCTCGTACTTGACTTCACCAGTTGGTGTCGCCGTCCGACGTACGCCACCACCGCCCCCGATCGTCCTTCCCGTCTCCAGAGAATTGCGGCGTACGCCGCGCGCGCCCTCGACTCTGGATGCCGGTCCGTCATCGTCGCTGGCATGGAGGAGGTTGAACGTACGTGGTTGGACCTCCGATATCAGACAGTCAAGTACAACTGCCCTCCACCTCACGTCTTCAAGATGTTCGAGCACTACATCCAGCAGGAATGCAGCCACGCCTCCGTGACCATCCCGAAGGACTACATACGACACGTCTACCGAGGCCACCCAGAGCTCAAGCGCTACCATGGCCTCTCCCACACCGATTGGATGTAGTAGGTAGCACACCGAGAGGATGTAGTAGTTAGAGTTGCTAACAAGAAACAGGTATCTGTAGTGGTGGCAATGTTAGTCTCTGAATAGACAACTGCTACACTCGTGCGCAGAATATTACAATACATTAGGGGATGCCATCTACAGCAACGTTTTAAAGTCGATCTTCAGACTTCCGTACAACAGAAGGGCCTATCTCAGAGTGAGGTGACGGAGTGGTCTCAGAACCATGGGAGGATACCTGGCCAGAGTACCTTCCTGAGGCGGCGAATGGGCGGATTGAGTCTGTGGGGGATTCAAGGTTGTCGCTCGAGTGTCTCAGGACCTCATCGCCAGTGCGGAATCTTGCAGTTCGCATCTGAGTCTCTGACAGGATCGACGGACCGGACGCCACCAGGGTGCCGGCCGCCGAGTCCAAGACGATCCCAGTGGCAGTGTATTCGTCGGCCCATGCAGGGTTGTACCGTGGCGGAACAGTCTCCTCAACCACGGCAGGCAGACGGCCGGCATCCTCCTCTTCGGTCACTGTGAGTTGCTGGGCTCGGGTGGAGGTGTCGAGAGGGGATGGGCCCACAGGAGCGTGCGGAGGTACGCCAGCGGGGGTAAGTAGCAGTGCTGATGCCGGCGAGTCTACGCCGCGGGGAGAACTGCCTGTCACGAGCGACTCAGTCAGGAGCGACAGTTTCAACGGCGGAAGAGTCGGCGGGCCAGTGGAGGTACCGGCACGTGTTGACGATGCCGCTGACGGTGAGACCTCAGATGAGCTGTTGCTTGCTTCCCGTGCCTCGCGCAGCTTGCGCTCCAGAATATCGATCGTCGACTCTCCAGAATCCGCCGAGTTGTGGGTCTGGGGAAGGGCGGTCGGTGTGCCGGGAAGTGGGAGGGGGGTAACGATAGTTCCGAGGGCCTCGTGGGATGACGATGACTGGTCCACTTCGAAAACGGAAAGGGAGTCAGACTCCCGGGCGAGGGACTGTCCTACCGCACGTCTACGTGAGAGCTTGCCCGGCGACTGCTTCTCGTCCGCGTCCTGAGCCCGCCTGATCCTCCGGCGACGGCGGACGTAGTACCACAGGAGCCCCGCGAGGATAAGCAAGAAGCCACCGACTCCTCCGACGATGCCGCCGATAAGACCACCCAAGCGTGAACGGGCGCCGCCAGTCGAGCTCGGGATATACATGTAGTCTGTCTGGCCACTATTCGTTAGCAACCTGGTGCTCCTGCAGGTACTCACCCAACAGTCAGGATAAACATGATCTGATAGACGTCGAGGCTGTAAGGGACGTCGCTGATAAAGTCGATGTTGATGGTGTTGACTTTGCGCGGATCCAAGGTTCCAGTGTAAAGGGGGACTCCAGGTTTCAACCATGACGAACTTGCAGAGTACTTTGCCCCGTTGTCGTCAAAGTCGAACTCTTGTGTTCCGACCTGGAAATAGCCCTTCTCCGTACCAACGGTTCCCAGCACAGTAAACAGAGATGCGTTTTGCGGTGCAGTGAATTGCAGACGGGCATTCAGCGATGAGGAGCTCACGACGGGGTAAGCGTCTGATGTCGGGTCGCACCAGTCCTGGTTGGCTTGTGCTGTCTCGTTCCAACGGGTAGCGCAAAAGTCGGTATGGGTCCCCCATTGCCCGATAGTCTTGACATCGCTGTGGATGGCAAAGTTGTTGGCCGGGTCGAGCATGAGAAGGCTGTTGCCATTGGTTCCGCGCGACCTGAGATGGTCAGAGCGGAAGGACTTGGGGAAAGCTTACCCATAGCCACCAAGCGGCGCGGCAATAGTGATCGTCTCCATTGCAAAGAACGAGTTGGCGTTGACGGTGATGGAGGCGTTGTACTGAGAAGGAGAGCGAACATCGCCCACCAGCGCTATCTGATCGGTGCCGTTCTGTGTGCCGTCACCATAGTAGACCTTGGTAACGTACGGATCCCCGGTTTGGACAGCGCCATAGTACTGGTTCTGCACCGTGACGGTGATGGACCCGTTAATGACACCCTTGATAAAAATGCCCGAGCCGACGAACGGTAACCACATGGTCGCGTTCTCCATTTGGCTGACAATAGTGGCAGTGCCGTTTGCAAGAGAGTCATTAGTGTGGTGGGCCCACGACACTTGAGAGAAGCTAAGGTTCCAACCGGCGTCAACAGTGGTCAGGTTGGCAGGGAAGAGGCTCAGCATGGGAGAGAAAGCGGGGACGGTGTAGTTGAACGTCGTTCGTGCGGGAACGAAGCCTAGGTCGGGTACTGGCAACCGGTCCGCAGGAGGGACCGTCGCCGTGCCAGCCGCCGCCGTCGTCTGCGAGGCTTTTGGTACTTCGGGGTTGGTCCCTGTCACAGCCACTGTCGTCGTTGCCTCGGTCATTCCCGCACTGCCGAAGGCGCCATAGTTGCTTTGGTTAGAGTCGTTGGATTCGGTCACGTTGTAATCCAACGGCGATGGCATCGCGCTGCTGGCAGCTGCACCATCCCAAGGAGCGTAGACGTAGGGGTCGGTCGGGGACGGCGCGGCGCCGGAGGTGAGGGGCGTGCTGAGGTTGGACGCGATGGTCGAGGCGCCGACCGGGAAGGCCGTCGAAGTGCCGATGGTTGACTGTGCATACGCCAGTGGGAGTCCGAAGACGAGGGCAGCTGCGGCAAGGGCCCCACCCCCTGCCCGCTGTCGAAGGGGGCTCGGGGTGAGCCGCATGCCGTGCTGCGTGTGAGGGGGCTTGCGAAGTGGGATGACGGGGAGGCGAGTCGCCGCGCGGGGAGTGTGCGGGGATCGGGGGGAGGACACGCGGGCCAGGTGCAGTCCGCCGAGCAGGTGAGGCGATCGAGTGGATCAGACGCCTGGAAAGTTGGAGAAGCGGGGTACGGTAATGTCAAGTGAATGGTGTAACAACAACGAAGAGCTAGACTTGCGATGTCTGTCAAGGGTCTCGGCGGCGGCGGTCAGGCCAGGCTTCCGAGTCGAGCGGCTGCGGATTTGTGGAGGCTGTGGGCTCCGTATGCGCGCTAACGGCCTGGCAAACAATTTCTGACCCCACCCGTTTTCAAGCTGCGTACTCGACCACGTGGGGTCCCTTGAGGTGGCTTGGGTGGCTGAGGGGCCAACTACGATCGCTCAAAGCTCCGAGCAATGGCAGTAAGTGTGATGCTCCGATGACCTGGCTAAGCAGCTGTGGAGGTAAAGTTGTAGCATGTCCAAGACTGTGAGAACGCCGGGAGCTGGTTGAAAGCACAGCCACATCGAGCTGCGGAGGACGCGCTGTTCTACACTGCCTTTCTCCTTTCCACTCTTTTAGGCCAAGGACGGAAAAGGCACCATACCATGTGGACGACAACGTACTCCCTTTGGGACCTTGAGTGGCAAAATGGGGACCTCTTGAGCTACCAGCACGAGACCAGAGGGCGGACATTTTGGGGTCTCCGTTTCACCACTTTTAAACCCTGAACCAAGCGCGTGGCTGGCCTTTGCCCTTGAACCGGCCGCAAGACACACAAACACCCGGACAATGAGAGATCCCCGCCTCGACACGTGCAGATCACCTTGACTGCCTGCAGAAAGTTCTATGCACGACAACCGCTGATCCTGCAAAGGCTCCGGGATCGGATCACCATCATTCATAGATCCGAGCCAAGCGGCGGTGCAAAACTTCCAGGTTCGCGCTATTCGGAAGGCCGCACGACCGGCAGCTTTTTGTTAATGTTTGTGTGTTGTTTGCTTACGAACGACACCCGCATCGCTGAATCCTCGTTCTCCTTGGGCCGGGCAGCTGACCCACTCCGCACCGACTGCCAGTCGTGGGCGGGATGAGACTGTTCTACATGTCGCTTCCCGCTGCAACAGCTGGGCATGTAGGCCCTGTGCCCGGGAGGAGATGACGGAGCCTGAACTTACTCTGAGGCTGGTACCTCGTGGCGCCAGTCTTGGTTTGGCTGCGAGATTGGATCCGGCTTCCTGGTCGCTCCGCGGAAGGCACATTTGCACCGCTGTGCTTTGGTTCGGGTGTAGCCTCGTCCACATGCCTTGACCGACAACATCGCTCAGTACACCGCACGGCATGATCCGGACCAGTTGCGACATACACCTCGAGAGTCGTAGGCTGATATCAACACATGCCGCCTACAATCCGAAACAGCTGGCGGGTCTGATTAAAGACCGAACTAGCACCGCGAGCTGTTGGAAAGCGTTTTGACTCCATCTTTTGTCGCATGCAAGCTAAGTATCTGCTCCCCTCCACACGAGCTATTATCATTATCACCGTCCACAACGGGATTACTGCCTCGGGTGAGGGCTGGCGCCATCGGGATCCTCATGATTAGCTTCAGAGCTGCAATGTAGTTGATCTCCTTGTCAGTCGTCGAGTTGCACAAACAGTAACTGTGGCTGACATCCGTCTCCTCCGAGAAGATCACCAAGCTCACGTCCGCCTTCATCAGCATGTTCGCTTTCATGCAGTCGTTCGGAACCTTTGGCTTCGGGAAACATGTAGGGCACTATCCTGGCCGAGTTGTGCCCCCCGCGGCACCTGCTACGGCTGCTCCGCGGCGATCGGCAAGGCGGGTGCCGCGATTGGTACCTAGGCCATACTCCTGGGCTCAAATACACCCCACACGTTGCCGCATCCACGACGCCTGTTGAATCTAACAGGCACAGGATACCTCGGCCTGCGTCGGACCTTCATCATTACCCCCTGTCGCGGCCTCGTTGGCGTCCTCCTCCGCCTTTTGTTTGTTGAGGACAAGGGCGAAGACAAGGGCAAGGAATGGGGCAAGGGCCGGCTCGAGAATGAGGGCGAGGCTTGGCCTGGAGGCCGTATCAGGTTGATAACGGCTATGGGCAACGGCAAATCGGTGGCGACAACGTGGTTACGCCAGCGGCAACCGCGACACTGGGCACCTCGAGATTGCCAAGCAAACCCGTGTGGTACCAGTTGGGTTTTGAGTGACGAGTTAGGACGATCAGTAATGGCAAGGCTGCGAGAGTGAGAGTGAGAGTGAGAGTGAGAGTGAGAGTGAAAGGGTAGGACTGCAGGTTAGGGTAATGGACCCGACGCGAGGTGATGACAGGAACGAGAGGAACGAAAGGATGACGATGATATCGTAAGGAGAGTCGCTGTTGAGTAGACGGCGAGCGCTTTCCATTGGAGGAGGCAATTGGTGTTTGTACTTGCTGTGCAAAGGCACGCTGCCACATGATCGTTGCTGAGCGAGGCTTGAATAAGTGAGCTGCGCAGGAGTGAGTGAAGGTTAATGCTACTGCACTGCAGCTCGATGACACGAGGACACCAAAGAGTCCACCCACCCACGCTTCCCACTGCATAAACACCGGCCGGAGATGGCCCTTCACTCCGCTAAGTTTCTCCGAGATTGCCCCGCAAACCACCACGTGACTTTTGTTGACCCTTCAGTCAACCTCCACCAGAATCTTGGACACCCCACCTTGACGTCCTTGACACTAGAACGTCTCTCTCAACTCCTATCTTATTCAACCATGAGCAGCTGGGCAGCCCGTTTTGGCCCAGGCGCTAACGCCAATGCTTCTAGCAGCCGTTCCGCCTCTTCTAGCAGTCGGCCCGCTCCGTCGTCCTCGGCCGCTCCTCCTGCGAAACGCGCGCGGCCCGATACACCCGGCACCTCTGCTCGACAGGCCGGTGCCCCTGCCCGTGTCGAGAGGATTATCAACACCGATGCGCCTCCCATGCTCCGCGTCGGAAAGACGACTGCGCAGCCCATTGCCGACCGCCAGAAGGGCCGTGAGTCTGCTCTAATGGATGACGGGATAGCAGCTGAACCATCCAGTCCGCACCCTCTACACTCAGTACCAGAAACTCGTACGTCTGCCGACGCTGTTTTTGTACAAGGCCGTTACTGACAACCAGTATGCCAAGATTCTCAAGGATAGCCCGGCCCTCGCTCACGAGTCGGCTCTGGCTCAGGAGGCCGAGACCTCCTCGTCCACGAGCAACCTCAAGGCATACAAGCTCGCGATCCACCAGGCAGCCGTGTCCGTCATGAAGCGTCCTGTGCCCGACAAGATTCCCCACTCGTCCATTGGTACCGTGAAGGAGGTCCGCGCAGCGCAGGAAGCCGAGGCGACTGCAAAGGTACGCGCACTCCCCATTCCCACGCGCCCCATGACTGACTGACACCCTCAGGAGAGCCAGCTTACGCCCGAAATCATGGCCCAATTCTGTATCCCGCTCGACGAGATGGTCGACTGGGGATACCCCGACCTGACGGATGGCGAGATCCAGACCGCGACGCCCAGGGCGCCGGGCAAGTCTGCCGAGGGCGAGGCCCGTCTGTGCGACCGCTGCAAGGTCGAGTTCGTCGTGTCTGCCGACGACCCGCCGCGCCACTGCTCGTTCCACCATGGCCGCAGTGCGCCGGAACGCGTTGACGGCCGCCGCATGTGGGTCTACACTTGCTGCAAGAACGAGCGCGGGTCCGCCGGGTGCGAAGAGGGCGTCCACGTCGTGTCGAACAAGGACGACGACAAGAAGCTCGCCGAGGTCAACTCGTACATGACGACCGAGAACGTGGTGGGCGGCAAGCCGGCCAAGACGGTCGTCGATGTTGTGGCCATGGACTGCGAGATGATCTGTGAGTTGCATAGCGGCTCCTTGAGTGCTAACTCGCTCCAGACACCACTGCGGGATCCTCCCTCGCCCGTGTCTCCGTGATCGGCGAGGACGGTGAACCACTCCTCGACGAGTTTGTCCGCCAGACATTCCCCGTACTGTACGTCTTATGCAGGTTCCTGTAGCTAACGCCCAGGGACCTTAACAGCCGCTTCTCGGGCATCACCCAGGCGGATCTCGACAACGCCGTCATGGACCTGCCCCAGGTGCGGGCCGCGGTGTGCTCGTTCATCGGCCCCAAGACCGTCCTCGTCGGACACGGGTGAGTTACGAATCGCTTTCTGTTGCGCCCCAGAAGCTGACCGCAGTCTTGAGAACGACCTCCGCGCACTGCGTCTGCTTCACAGCCGCGTCATTGACACCGCAGTGGTGAGCCCTCTTGCCCCTGATGTCTCAATGTTGAGAAAAGTTGCGCTGACTCGCCTAGCTCTTCCCTCACGACAAAGGAAAGCCCTTCCGCCGTGCTCTTCGTGATCTGTGAGTTTGGCTCATGCGCCACGGCATTGGCTGACTCGGCAGCGTAAAGGAGAAGCTGGGCTACTTTATCCAGGCGGGCACGCAGGTCGCCGGCCACAGCTCGATGGAGGATGCGCGCGCGACGCTCGAGCTTCTCAAGTGGAAGGTCCGCGATGACAAGAAGCCTCTCACGGCCGTGCGCGAACCTGTCGGATAACGTGTGGCTGGCACTGGAGAGAAGCATGTGTGTGGCGAGAGCAGCATCATACTCTACTGCATGGCTCGGGGATGAATCGCAATGATGCTCCACAGAGATTCACAATGACAATAATGTATCCATGACAAGACAAAAGACAAGTATGTACCTCCTCGTGCTCGGCGACCTCGTTGCTTCGTGTGGGACGTTGTAGAGTATGTGGTAAGGGTGGGTGTAAAGTGGGTGTGGTTGCAGTGTGGGAACAGCTTTTGGAGGGCAGCAGCGATTTACGACTCGCCGCGGACGAGGGTAGCGTATTCGCGCTGGGCGTGCTTGGCGGCTGTGGTCTTCGCGGAAACGACGCGGGTGCAGTCGTCGACCTTGATCTCGGCCTCGGAGAGGTGGCTGCCGACGTGGACGACGCGCTCGTAGAGCGAGTCGCGCTCGCGGCGGGCGTCCTCGACCTGCTGGAGCAGGGAGGCAATCTCCTCGTCCTTGGAAGTGAGGGCTGCGTCGGCGTCCTCCTTCTGCATCATGCGGTCGTTGAGGGCGACGCGGGCGAGATTGAGGTCGTTGCGGGCCTTGACCTCGGCCTGGTCGGCGGCAATGCGGAGGTTCTGCGCCTTCTCGATCGCGACATTGTCGAGCTCGTCCGAAACAGAGTAGCGGAAGATGGAGGCGGGGCGCATGGTGGTGGACATGGAGAGGCGGTTGGCAGGGGAGCGCTGGGACTGAGAAAGGGGGTGGGGGGCGTCGTCCGACGGCTTGGTTTTGCTGAGGATTGTGCCGGAACGCAGGCGCTTGGAGCCCTCGTCGCCGTTGGCTCTAAACAWTGTGAGCKGWGKRWACGGGGTGACAAGTACACAGTGTAAAGCGACAGCAGCCAGCAAACTTACCCGTCAGGATTCTTACGCTTCGACAGACCCGTAGGGGTGATGGGGACCTCGAGCTTGGGGTTGAGCTCGGCAGCGACAACCGCAGCGGACGACGGCTCGTCGTCGGCGAACAGGGGCTTGGGGGTGACCGAGCGCTCGGAGCGCTTGCGCATCTTGTCTTTAGGGGTAGTCGAGAGCATGTCCCAGATGCCCATAGAGTAGAACAATCGAGGGGGTGTGGGGAGGGGGCGAGAAGAGGAAAGGAGAGGAGAGAGAAGAAAGAGGTGGTGGGATGTGTGTGAGTAACTGTAAAGTTGAGCAAAGTGTCCTTGGGGGCGGCGGCGGCGGTGCTGAAATTGGGGGCGAGTGGAGTGTGTGGTGGAGTGTGGTGGTGGTCTTGGGAGTGCTGGCATGGCCGCCCCGTGTGTTGGACGCGTTGCCCATTGTCCGTGCGGTGGCGTCCAAGGGTCCACCGGCATCCACCAGCACCCAGTCGCTGAATAGTGTTCTTCGGACTGGACCAAACCCGGGCGGCTCGCAACTCTGGGCGCCACAGGACAAGAAAAAAAAGTAAAACAGGCACGTTTCACCCGCATTGCTCGCCCCTCGGGCCAGCCAGGTCATGCAGGTCAGACGGCCATTTCTACGCTGCGCTCGATAGAACCATTCCACAGCGCTGGACATGACCAGAGTGACCACCACTTGCGCTCCGTCGACAGCCCGTGCAATCAGCATGACAGCATGTTAGCCCTTTCAAACAGTGCCAACAAACGACTTTGAAGAAAAGTGTGCGCGATCCCATTCATGGCACTGCGATCCGAAGAGCAAGCCATCCACTCGTTTGTCAAGTGTTTCCCTGGCCGCCCTGCTGCGTCAGTTTCCCATACCGCTCAACCAATCCTTCGCACCACCGCTGCATACCGAGACCCGATGCCGACCGCCGACCGCCGACCGTCGTCCGCCGTCCGCCTGTCCTCCCGTCCGCGACGTGGAGCTGAATTGTGAGAGAGCCGAAGACCAAAGTTGTCTGCGACGCAGGCAGCCTGGCCCTCTTCAGGCATGCGGCAGAAACATCACGACAGTGGTGGGAATGGAATGACGTCTTAATACTTGACACGTCATTATGGCTTTTGATACCGAACTTCCGATCTGTCGCCCGACCTCCTCCGAACCTCCAGAGCTTGTCACCCACAACGACGGACGCGGCGACAGTGCAAGCGCTGATTCCGCTGCTTGCCAGGAGGTCAGGAGAACAGGCAGCGCTCTCGATACTGACTTGAGACTAACGACTCTCACCCATGGCCCTCGTCCCCACGTACATCCTCGCAGCTGACCTCCCCTCTTTGTCTTGTTAGACATCAGATCTCACCCGTGCCCTGACACAGCCAAGGACGCTACATTCCCTCCCCCCAGCCGCGTCTATATACCTCTCGTTGTGTGTCGCTCGGTATTCTCTGCATTGCCCATTCTCGGAACCTCGGATCCCATCCGTGTTCGCTACCCCTGCAGGCTTTTCTCCACCTTGGTGGTTGCGTCCCTGGTCGTGACCAGATATCAACCTCGACCACTTTGTTGACCGTGGGGTCTATGAATGACGTCGAACGCCTCCCTGATGACGTTGGAGACAATCGCACGCCGGCAAGCTGTAACTATCTGTCATCAGGTCAAGCTTCATTCGACGCGTACGCGTGGATCGACGCCAGCCTTCGGCCGCCGAACCTGTCCAGGCCGATTTCATAAACCTGCCAGAGCTAGTGTGGAGAATGATGATCCTGGGCCTGCATCGCTTATCACATCTTCCTGAGCACCTGACACCCACAGCCAAAGCATGGCCGCTGGGAGCACACATACCACAGCGATCCAGCGAGCGAAGAAGCGCCCAGTCCAGAAAGCTCTGAACGTTTGTTGGCGCCTGCGTGATCTTTCGACCGCTTCCTTGACAATGACCTCTTGTGGGCCCAGACCCAAGGCAGTCGGACGGCGGCGGAATGGTGTCTCCCGACCCCGAACCTGATCACAACTGTGACGCCTTACCTTTCTCGTCGTTCATCGACGATGCACCACTGCCTCGGGAGGCTTCAGAGATGACCGACCGACGCGAAATGCTTGAAAGTGGGGCAAATGGCGAAATGGCGAGATCAGATGTGGCTGATGGCTGGACGAGGTGTGATGCTTCGATGGGCGGCGAGCCCGACGGCCTTCAGAGGCATCTTTTGCTATCCTGGCAGGCTCCCTGACAGATCTGTCGTGTGGAAGAAACTGTGCATTCCGGCCATTCCGGTGTATTGTGCCAAGCAGTAGACTGATCACGTTGTTGATGCTGACCTTTGAGGAGGCCCGCAAAGCACACTGTGGCGTACTGCTCCTGCACGGCGACTTGGGAGCGATGGCCAGTGTAAGGGTTAGATACCAGTTGTACCAAGACATTGGAAGGCAGGGACTCCGGTCTGTACAAATGGGATCGCGACCTGCCTTGGCACGGACGAGCACCGCTCACCACCATGTGGCTCGTGTCACTCTACAGAACGCGACAATATCCAGGGAGCACTGACATTGGCGTGATCGGAACGACTTGTCGCCACTGACATGCGTGAATGCATGCCTGAATGTGAAGGTCTCATGCATCACATTGCGCGTACACATCGCCACCAGCAGGCGGATGGTAGTACCAATGGCAACATCCAGCAAACCGATGACGAATCGTCAGGCACGGTTTACTCTGTTTCCGTCCTTATCTCGGCTTTCAGTGCCTTCATGCCCCGCGTGGGGGAGAAGCTGTCAACATGCACGACGCAGTGCTGGTATCTGGCTGCATGCATCCGCGTGCGCTGCCTGTTCACCTACGACTGTGCAATACCTCAAAGCTGCAGCAAAGTCTAATGCGCCTGCGGGGACTGGCGGATCGGCGCACCGATGTATTTCAACTAGATCGTCATGGTGAGATGGCGACATGAGAAGCCTAGAAGGTGGGAGCTGATCTCTTACTGCCAAGCGCGAACCCTCTCTGCACCATCCATCTCGTTCATGTCGAACGCGCAGTCGTCGCGAAAGATACAGAACATGACATGCCGTTTTGAAATGGTAGTGAGGTCAAGACTGGGAAGACTACAAAAGATCTCTGATGGCCAGAAAAGCATCGCCATCACACACTGTCTCGACAACTCCATCTCCCACCATGACCACTCCTTCGAGTGCGCCTGTCCCTCCCCCCTTCAATCACACCGACTCCCACAGCTCTAAGCTGTCCGACGAGGAGAAGGACACTGCCATCTCTTACACTGTTACTCCGAATGACTCGGAGACTGAGCTACACGCAAAGTAAGAGAGCATTGTCGCTCTTCCGAGCCCTTCTAACTGATTCAGGTGGCATGAGCCTCCAGACGAGTACGAGTCCAAGCACCGCTGGGACCCGCGCGCTACTTGGACTGCCGAGGAGGAGAAGAAACTCGTCCGCCGTCTCGACGTGCGCGTTGCTCTTGTGGCATGCATCTCCTTCGCTGCACTCCAGCTCGACCGCGGTAACATCGGTAATGCGCTCTCAGACAACTTCCTCGGTGATACCGGAATGAATACCGCCGACTACAATATTGGCCAGACCATCTTCCTTGTTTGTTTCCTGGCTGCTGAGCTACCCTCACAGATGAGTAAGTTGACCTCTTCTCATGCAATTCAACTGACATTAGTCTCCAAGAAACTCGGTTCCGACGTTTGGATCCCTATCCAGATGATGTCCTGGTCTGCTGTTGCTATCGGCCAGTGCGGTATCAAGAACCGCGCCGGCTTCTTTGCTACACGTGCCCTTCTCGGTCTCATTGAAGGCGGTTTCATCGCCGACACCATCCTGTACCTCAGCTACTTCTACACCGCTGCCGAACTCACAATTCGCCTCGCCTTCTTTTGGGTGTCGTACACTATTACCAACATCATTGGAGCTCTGCTCGCTGCTGGTATCCTGGAAATGCGCCATCACACACACATGGAGGGATGGCGCTGGCTGTTTGCCATCGAGGGTGCGCTCACCTTCCTCATCGGCCTCTTCGCCTTCTTCTACATGCCCCCGGGCCCAACTCAGACCCACCTGTCGCTCTGGGGCCGCATCCGTGGAAAGGGCTGGTTCACTGAACGTGAGGAGATTATCATCGTCAACAAGGTCCTTCGTGATGACCCGACCAAGTCTTCGAGTAAGTTCCGAGCGAGGAAACATTGAACTGACATCCAGTGCACAACCGTGAAGGCCTCTCTCTCACAGACTTGTGGCGCTCCCTCTGTGACTACGACCTGTGGCCCCTGTACCTCATCGGTCTCACGGCCTTCATTGCTCCTGGCACTGTCGGCGCTTACTTTACCCTCACACTCCGCTCTCTCGGCTACACCACTTTCCAGACCAATCTGCTCTCCATTCCGAGCAGCATTCTCACTATTATCGGCAACCTCAGTCTCGCATTCAGTACCAAGAAGCGCAACGAGCGAGTTCTCACCGCGTCACTCAGCTCCTGGTGGCTCCTCATCATGTTCATTGTCCTGATCAACCTTCCCGACACTATCAACAAGTGGTCTAAGTGGGTCGTCCTCACGCTCATTGTTGGCTACCCCGTAAGTTGTCTATTCACACCCACCTTGATTGCTTGCTGACAGCCGTAGTACGCCCACCCTGTCCTTGTGTCGCTCAACAGCATGAACTCTGGTTCGGTGCGCACGCGTACCGTTGCTTCGTCCGTATACAACATGTTCGTTCAGGCGGCCGGCATTATTGGAAGCAATGTCTACCAGCCCGACGACAAGCCGTACTACCACAAGGGCAACCGCGTCCTGCTCGGCATCATCTCTGCCAACATCGTTATCTTCCTGCTCGCAAAGGCCTGGTATGTCTGGCGCAACCACCAGCGTGCCCGGATCTGGGACAAGTGGAACAATGAGCAGAGGGATGAGTACATCCGCACCACCAAGGACGAGGGCAACAAACGCCTCGACTTCCGGTTCCTTCACTAAATGACCAACAACGAGAACACCAGTGGTCTCTGAAACGGAGCACGAGAGTAGGGAGAAAGCCTTACGCATGGAAGAAGAATTGTAACTAGTCATCCAACTGTCACGAGCGGAGCGAGGAGGGAGGTAGTAGAGGAAATCATTTTGGGTGTGGCCATCCAACTGGCGACATGGGTACTCTAATCACCCTTTAGAGCTATACACAACGAGATATGAAACAAAACATGACCTTCAAGTGGTGCAGAAGCTGTTTCTCCCATGCGTGAATCGACAGGCCAGCTGATTGGCGGGAAAGACTTCTTTAATCTTGCTTGTCCTCCCGGTCACAATTGTATCGTAGTCTCGATGGTACAGAGAGGCGGGCCGCAAAGATCCAAAGGTACAATGCCCAGAAGATGAGAGAAAGACCGCCTATTCTCCCGAGCTAACTTACCCTCTAAAAGCTCTGGTCCCACACCTCTTTACTTGCTTTACTTACCTCGGACACCCAACACAAATTCGTGCCGCTGCTGGTGATGCCAGTGCGTCGTCCATATTGTTTTGAGTCCCCTCGCGGGCGGCGTGGCGTTCTGTGTGTTGTGAGTCTTCCATCCCGTGCGGTCGATGGTCGTCGTCGCGAAATTGGTGATCATTACAGTCTCAGGGTTGGGGACGTTGTCCTTGCCGCGGGCGTTGGACAGCGCCCACGTGAGGGCGAGGAAGTTGGCGATGATTACACCGCGGTCCGACTCAGGGGTCTCAGGCAGCACCAGCTGTGCGTACGTCACGTACCCAGTGGCTGGGAGTGGGTCGCCTGCGGTGTCGCCCGTATGAGGCCTGGCGAGGCAAATCCGATGAAGACCTCGTCCGTCACGGGTTCTGCGCCAGTGCCATCCAGTAGGAGGATTTTGCCAGACTGCTCAAACCGGGGTTCAAACAAGTCGCTTCGGATGTAAGCGAGGCCCCGTACCACCCCAGGCCAACCTGGCCCAACTTGGTCGTGATACCAGTACGCCGAGCGCGAGTCGGTCCCTTTGGACCTGATTGATGGCGGCCTGGCTCCCTGTCGTGTTTGAAGAAAGTATCAAGTGCGGAGACACCCGGTCCTGGGGGACCGTCTAATACGTGTAGCGCGTCCGTTTAGCGTTCCTCCGTAGCCTATGGCTGCCATGAATGCTCAACCGTATTCTATGGGGGGGCCATTGTTGCACTAGAAAGGGTTTTGTTTTCGGTAAACAAACTGCTCTCATTGCTCTGAAAGGCCCACTGTTGCGTTGCATCGATCACTAAAATTACGTCATCGCATTTTGACAGGCACGGAGTGAACGCACTTTTGCCTCTCGGTGGAGTGTGTGCACACGGATCGAAGCAACGTGTGACTCTTTAAACCGCCACTAGGCGCTTAGCACACTTCGCTCATTCTGCTCTACCGGTCTTGTCTCGGCGTGTACGCGGCAGGGACGATCATGATCCGCGGTGATACCTTCCAGGAACCTTCGAAGAGCGGAAACAATAACATCTATTCGGAGATGTCCACGCTTGTCGGCTCTATCATCACCGCCTGTTTCGTCTCCGCTCTCACTCTGTCTCTCCACGGCTTCCTTCCTCTCGCATTCTTCTGTCCCCCCTCCCCTTCTCATCCATGGTCACTGGATAGGCTGAACGGACATTCACCGACGGTTTGGACGAGGGCTTAAGTCACGGCCAGCCGGCCGCCGTGGGATGCGCCCACGACCTGCTGATTCTGGCACGTTGTGCGGCCGCCCGTCAGTGTCACCATGCCCCTTCCCGCGGTAGTCAGGGGCCACTGTACCAATGCCTCGTGACTACAGAGGAACCTTGGGGGCGCGGAGTCAATGTCGTCCAGTCTGCAGCGGGGCCGAGAGGTCTTCTTACAGTGGTTCAGGTGT
The DNA here is from genome assembly GCA_002973495.1 of Apiotrichum akiyoshidainum. Taxonomy (NCBI): domain Eukaryota; kingdom Fungi; phylum Basidiomycota; class Tremellomycetes; order Trichosporonales; family Trichosporonaceae; genus Apiotrichum; species Apiotrichum akiyoshidainum. The sequence goes on from PQXP01000062.1 coordinate 65,348, forward strand.
GACAGTGCATCGGAGAAGAGCGGGAACTCGGTAAAGTTGCTCCTAGCACGAACCCACAACCTCCCGACTCCAAGTAGGCTGAGGGTGCCCCACAATCTCGCGCCTGGACACAGGTTGCTTTCTTCTCGCTATGCTCACATCTAACCGCAACGGAACGTCATTTAATGTTCGGCACTGATCTAGAAGTTCAGCAGTCAAACCTTAAATCACCACACATTCAGTGTGGACTCCGACGCGTAGCACATGGTGCCAAGTTTCAGAATGGTAATAATAGACACACTAGTGGAGTACTGCGCTTGTCCACACGCGACGCCGCAGACTAGAATCAACAAAGTAAGCGCGCATTTGGGCGCGGGTGCGCGCAGAAGATGGTATTCCACGCAATTGAGAGTGGTCTCCAACCTTGCTATCAAGGCGGGGTCAGGGCCCGCCAGTCGGGTGGGGCCACACGATGTCGAGATAAGATGTCGCGATCGCGAGCAACCGCATGGGTATCTTGCATACGGGTGGCAGTAGCGCGAACCCAACGCGAGAAGCTTGGTTGGAGCGGTGCGGTCCCCGAGTTATGTCCAGCTCGAATCGGGTACATAAAGGATGTGAGCAGACGTCCATGAGCCCCAAGCACTCACAATGATTGCACTCCTCTCCCTGCTTCCTCTCCTGGCGGGAGCTGCTGCCCAGGTGGACATTTCGACCCTGCTCGAGGAGCGCTCGGTGGGAAGTGGCCGTGTCAACACCTTTGTAGCCCAACAGAACGGAAACCAGACGTGAGTGTGAACTAGCGACTGCAAGCGCTTACCCCAGCATCCCGCCTGACGATCCCTACGGTCTTGGTCCTTCCATTACGCCCTTCGACGCTGAGACCTGTGTCTGGAATAAACTATGCAGCCCTGACGCTCCCGGCACGATTACCGACAACCCTCCTGCAAAGTATGCTTCCGAGAAGGCATACTGTTTCGCCCAGCAAAAGTCGCACTTCGACAAGTCCCAGAGCGGCCAGTTCTGTCAGCGGTACTTTGTCAACACAACGTACTATCGCCCCGGTGGACCCGTCTTCGTCTTTGACGGTGGCGAGGGCCAGGTCGATGGCTTCATCGAGTCGAAGTGAGTCATCTTAATGGTCCAGTGGTTGACGACAGGGTTCCTCTGCAGTGGGCCAAGACGTTCGGCGGTATCTACATCACTCTCGAGCACCGCTACTACGGTTGGAGCTACCCCGTCCCGGACCTCACGACTGACAACATGCGGTGGTTGAACAATCAGGAGGCTCTTGAGGACAGCGCCAACTTTATCCGTACCTGGAAACCGACCGCCGCCCAGATGACGAACGGCACCGCCATCCCTGATCTCGACCCAAGCAAGACCAAGTGGATCTATTATGGCGGCTCGTACCCTGGTGGCCGTGCTGCGCACATGCGTGCCCTGTACCCGGACATTGTCTGGGCTGCTATCTCTTCTAGTGGAGTGACTCAAGCTGTCGCCAACTACTGGCAGTACTTTAGCGTCATCCGCGATTACATCGATCCGACCTGTAGCAACGCCATCGTGACGGCCCTCGAGCTTATCGACCAGATCCTTGACAAGAACCCTGGCGCCACGAAGCTCTTGCTCTCTCGTTTTGGCCTCCCCGGCCTTACCCCTTACGAGTTTGCGGAGCAGCTCGCTGGCCCGATGTGTAGGTCTGCCGTGATTTCGCTGCTAACATCAAGGGGGTCAGCAGTACTATGCCCCAGGTAAAGCGTCGGTGCTCATTGACAAATTGTGCCCTGCGCTCCTTGCCCCACGTGTCAAGACCAGGGGCCGGCCCGATATCGTTGCCGGTATCCGTCTGTAAGTGGCACCGACGGTATCCCCTCTAACCGCAGCACCGACGTGGTTGCCAACTGGGCCGACTTCATCAAGGCCGACGTGACGGTCACCTGCAAGTCGAAGGACATTGTCGGAGTAAGTACCCACCAACCCACCCTGCTGATATCAGTGCTACGGCGACAGGGAGAGTGGTTACACTGACTCTACCATCAAGGGTGCCGGTCCTTGGCGCTCTTGGCTCTGGCAGCGTAAGTCCCCTGCAGACACCGCCAGCTGACAATAGAATGTAACCAGTGGGGCTACTTCCAGACTGGTGCTCCTGTCGGCCAGCGCTCAATCGTCTCTCGCCACCTGACCTATGAACAGCAGCACAAGAGCTGTGCATGGGCATTCCCTCCCGGCAATGCGTACACGGTTCCTACCGAGCCGCGTGTGGACGATGTGAACAAGCTGGGAGGCAGGCAAATCCACGCATCTCGCCTAGCGTTCATCGGTGGTGCTTGGGACCCGTGGCGCCAGGTCACCCCGTTGGCCGATGACAACACCCCGAAGCCTCCCAACACCACTGACACACCGACTTTCGTCATCTCACAGCGCGCTCATTGTGCGGACTGGTCTCTCCCCAATGCCGGTGCCAATTGGGAGAACAGCGTCCTCAGCACGTGGCTGAAGACTGCTTAGTTACTTTCAGAACGAAATGAATCAAACTGAAGCCCAGTGTCTTTAGCTGTTCCTTATTTTGAAAGCACGACTGACATGTCAGCCCTGTGGTTGTATGAAGCACCGGTTCACCACAGCACGACGCACTCCTGAGCCGTGATTTGGGGTTTGCGCACGGTGCGTCTCCGGGTTCTTTGTCTCTGACCAGCGGCCTGCCTCCCAGGCTGTTCCTAGTGGGCCTGCTTTTCCGCAAGCTTCACAATCATTGTCGTCAGTGTTGAAGTAGGGGGAGGTACTGGCGGAACAAGGGGGGATTGCCGCTGGACTGCCAGACACAGTTTGCAGACTTGAAGTTTGCTCCTGTATGTAGGGCATCCCTTTCCGCATGCGCCACAGTTGACGCTGTGGTTCCCATGAACGGAGATATGTTCCCGCCAGGAGCAGCAAACCAAGTCTGTTGAACAGGCTAAAGGGCAAAGACTCAACACGCACTCCCCACTCGAGGTGCACACTTGGGAGCAGCACCCACAGTAGTTCTCCTTTCCCTGCGGAAAGTAGCGTCCGCGCAGACACTGTCCTGCGGGCAGGAGCAATAATCAAACAAGCAATAGGAGGTGGCTCGATAGGTCTTACCGCCTCCGCAGTAGTTGGTGACATCCTTGTTGCAGTCCACACATCGCCCGTTACAAAGCGCATGGCCCTCGGTGGCATGCTGGGGCCGTGGCCGCAGGTCGCCACAGTCTGGTTGTTTTGTCTCTCGTTTGCCAATCCACTTGGAAGGGAGCGGACTGATCACTTTAGCACCCGGGAATCAAGTCAGTTACACGGAGCCATGATGTTGACACGCAGCTGAGGAGGAGGGGGGGGGGGGGGGGGGAAACTCACCAAGAGACGAGAGAATAGCGATGGGATGAGGAGAGAGAGAGAGAGAGAGAAAAGAAGATTTGGGATGGCGACAATTTATGCGCTCGATGGTCGTCCGTCGGAAATATAAAGTGGGGGGATTGATTAAGTGTTCCCACGCGTTGGTGCAAGGCAAGATGGTTATCTGCCCCCCTGGGGAATGGTCGTCATGAACGACGCGCGGGCCAGGGACACGCCGCACAGTCACAACTCGAGCTACTCTCTTTGGGCTGGACGCTTGCTGGCATTTAGTCCTCCCTTTCTCTTTCTCTGTCTCTGTCTCTCCCTCTCCCTCTCTCTCTCTCTCTCTCTCTCTCCATCTCACCAGCAGCGACACCGACAGCGAGCAACCCTACCGTACCCCGCTCTTCCCCAAACCCATCCCCCGCGACCGCTCTCCGCCGCATCCCTCCCCCAACGCCGTGGTCCCGACCTCCACCTCACGGCGGCTGTGCGATATCCCTCGCCGGCCACAGCCACCACATCACACCCCTTTCATCCTCTCCTGCCATTCATCACCAGCCGCCAAACAACATCCCCTCCACAGTGATCATGGCAGCTACCTCACGGGGTGCGCGGGGCATCCCTGCACAACCCCTGCTGCGCTCAATGCTCGCTCTCCTCCTCTGCGCGCTCGCTCTCCTCGCCACAGGAGCGAGCGCCGGCGACCCAGCCGTCGCCATCAACCGTTTCAAGAACATGCCCACAAAGCTGTTCCACTTTGACGACTCGACAGTGAGCTCACGCAGTGTCTTGCTTAGCAGCTAACCCCCAGGTTGTCCTCATGCACGATGCCATGTCGCTCACGCTCTACCGCTCCGACGACGAGGGCAAGTCATGGAATGCTGTTGCCGACGTCGGTGAGGTCGAACGGCTCATTGAGCACCCGCATGAAAAGTCGACTGCCTTCCTCATCTCCTCGGGCAAGAAGCACTACGTCACTAGTGACAAGGGCAAGACTTGGAAGCATTTTGAGACCCCTCTGGAGGCCTCCACCACCGCCTCGCCTCTCGCGTTCCATGCCACCAAGTCGGACTGGATCATCTACCAGGGAACAAAGTGTGAGAAGACCGCTCACACTCCCTGGGGCAAGGGCAAGACATGCTGGGACGAGGCCTACTACACCACCTCGGGGTTCCGCGAGGAGACCAACAAAATGCTCTCCATGGTCTCGACCTGCTCCTTTGCCCGCTCACAAAAGGTCGTCGATACACCAGAGAACATGGTCTTCTGTATCGCGTACGAGACCAGGCCCTCCGACAACCACAAGCTCACCGACGCCCGTCTGTACCGCTCCGACAACTGGTTCAAGGACCGCGAGTTTGTCGACCTCGGCATCGGCAAGCGCGCAGTCGGTATCGTCGGCCTTGGCGTCGTGTCCAAGTTTATGGTCGTCGCAGTGCAGTCGACCAGCGAGAAGCGCGCCGATGACCCCATGATGATGTTCGTTAGCACCAACGGTGTCGACTGGCGTCAGACCCAATTCCCCCACTCGGCCATCCCCGGTCTCAAGGAGAACGCCTACACAATCGTCGAGTCGACCACCAACTCGATCGCCGTCGATGTCCTCACCTCGCCTTCTGCCCTCATTGGAACGCTCTTCGTCTCCTCTGCCGAGGGTACCTACTTTGTGGAGTCGCTTCAGGACACGAACCGCAACGAGAACGGCATCGTTGACTACGAGGGCCTCGTCGGATTGGAGGGCATTGGAATCGCAAATGTCGTGCGCAACCGCGAACGTGTCGTCTCTGGCGGCGACCGCAAGCAGCTCTCGTCCAGGATTACCTATGACGACGGCTCCAACTGGGCGTACCTCCGCGCACCCAAGAAGAAGATGGACGGCAAGTCGTGGGACTGCGACCCGAGCAACATTGAAAAGTGCAGTCTCCACGTCCATGCGGTGACCACGCCACACAACCTTGGCTCCGTCTTCTCGTCTACCGCTCCTGGTTTCGTTATGGCTGTCGGCTCCGTTGGCGACCACCTACTCCCCTACAACGACTGTGACACCTTCCTCTCAACCGACGCCGGTGTCACTTGGGAGATGGTTCAGGAGGGCGCGCACAAGTACGAGTTTGGCGACCAGGGCAGCATCATTGTCATCGCTGATGACGAGGAGTACACTGACCATGTCCACTACTCGTATGACGGCGGCAAGGAGTGGACCAAGCTCGACCTTGGTGTCACCTGCCGTGTTACTGTGCTCACCACCATCCCCGACTCGACGTCTCAAAAGTTCCTCATCCTCGGACAGGTGCCCCGCAAGGACATGAAGGACGGCCGCATTGTTACCGTCTTCCTCGACTTTGCGCCTCTCCAGAAGAGTCAGTGCAAGGCAAGTGACTTTGAACATTGGTACGCCCGCGGTGGCGAGGGCCAGGAGTGCATCATGGGCCACAAGCAGTGGTACAAGCGCCGCAAGCTCGACGCCAAGTGCTACGTCGGCAACAAATTTGAGGACCCCGTCTCAAACGAAGAGGACTGCCCGTGCACGGACCAGGACTTTGAGTGGTAGGTTTACACTCTTTCCTCAGCCTGACGCCAGTGACTTCAACTTTGTCCGCCAGAGCGGCGAGTGTGTGCCCGTGGGTCCTGAGGTCGTGCCGCCCGGCACCTGCAAGAACAAGGACGACCAGTACGAGGGCTCTTCTGGTTACCGCAAGATCCCCGGCAACACGTGCAAGGGCGGCAAGGACAAGGCCGCCAAGGTCAAGAAGCCGTGTACTGAGACGCGTCCCCACGATGGCAAGGTCTCGCACGTCGTGCACAACTTTGACTCCAAGATCACGTTCCACTCTTACTTTTCCAACTCGCAGACTATCCTGCTCCAGCTGGCGGACGACACGGTCTGGCAGTCGAGCAACGAAGGATACTCGTGGGCCCAACCCATTGCGGACCACAAATTCCTCACAATCCGCATGCACCCTTACGACAACGCGCGCGCGTACCTGATCGGCAACGGCGACCGCTACATCTACTACACGAAGGACACGGGAGCAACGTGGTTAAAGATGAAGACGCCCATGGACCCCAACACCCTCGCTATAGACCTCCTCGACTTCCACCCCACCAAGCCCGACTGGCTCATCTGGACCGGCTCCGCTGGCTGTACCGACACGATCTCGACCAACTGCCACGCAACCGCGTACTACACGACCAATCATGGAAACACGTGGCGCGAGGTGGAGAGCTATGTCAAGGGCTGCCGCTGGGCACGCGACACAGATCTCAAGATTGACGAGCGGATGATCATGTGCGAGTCGTACAAGAGCAAGCAGGGCTCGCAAAAGTCGGGCGACCGCAACCCAGTGCAGTACGTTGCTGGCCGCAACTACTACTCGAATAAGAAGGTGCTCTTCGAGTCTATCATTGGCGCTGCTACCTTCTCCGACTACATGCTCGTGGCCAAGCTCAACGATGACAGGAGCACTCTGTCGCTCATGGTGTCGGTGAACGGCGTCGACTACGCCGAGGCGCAGTTCCCTCCTGGCATGCGCATCGACAATCATGCGTACACGATTCTGGAGAGCAACACCAAGTCGGTCTTCCTCCACATGACCATGAACAACGTCGCTGGCCGCGAGTGGGGCAGCATCTTCAAGTCCAACTCGAACGGCACTTACTATGGTCTCTCGGCTGAACACGTCAACCGTGACGCGCGCGGTCTTGTCGACTTTGAGAAAATGACCGGTCTGGACGGCATCGTTGTGATCAACATTGTCGCCAACCCGAACGAGGTCGATGTCTCGGGCCGCAAGAAGATCCAGTCGCGCATCACATACAACGACGGCGGCCAATGGCGCCAGCTTCATGCGCCGGAGACCGACTCGCTCGGCCGCAAGTTTGACTGCTCGTCCGTGTCCTGCAGCCTGCACATCCACGGCTATACAGAGCGCCGCGACCCCAAGGCTACATACAGTAGCCCATCGGCTGTCGGCCTCATGCTCGCCGTGGGCAACGTCGGCGAGGAGCTCGCGCCCTACGACGAGAGCGACATCTTCCTGACTCGCGATGGTGGTTTCACATGGGAGGAGGTGCACAAGGACGCGCACATGTGGGAGTTTGGTGACTCGGGCTCGATCCTCGTGCTCGTCAACGATGAGGAGGCCGTCGACCACGTCCTGTACTCTACCGACGAGGGCAAGTCGTGGAACTCGTACTCGTTTGGCGAGGAGCTGCGTGTGTCCACCATCCAGACGGTCCCGCAGGACACGTCGCGCCGCTTCTTCCTCATTGGCCAGCGCCCGCGCGAGAACAAGAGCGTGCTGGTGCACCTTGACTTTGCCGCCGTGCAGACGCGCCAGTGTAAGTTGTTTGAAGCCAACGATGACTGACATGCAGGCCAACTCAACCTCGAGGACCCGAACAACGACGACTTTGAGCTCTGGAGCCCGTCAGAGAACCGCGACGAGACGTGTCTGTTTGGCCGCCAGAGCCAGTACCACCGCCGCATGCGCGATGCCGACTGTTATGTCGGCAAGCAGATTGAAAGTCTGCACAAGATTGTGCGCAACTGCACGTGCACCGAGTCAGACTTTGAGTGCGAGTTCAACCACGTGCGCAACTCGAAGCACGAGTGTGTTCTCGTCCCTGGCGCGCAGGCGCTGGATCTCGACACGCAGTGGGAGCAGTGCACCGACGACGCAGAATTCTGGTATGAGCGGACGGCGTACCGCAAGATTCCTTACAGCTCGTGCTCGGACGGCAAGCGCCTGGATCGTGGCAAGAAGCACGCGTGCCCTGGCCTGACGCGCGCAGGCTCACTCGGCGCGCTCTTCTGGGCCTCGATTGCTATCTTGCCGTTCGGCCTCGCAGGCCTTGCCGGCTGGTGGTGGGTCACAAAGGGCAACCGCACCGGCTCGATCCGCCTCGGTGACCACCGTGCGTACGGTGGTGGCCGCGGTGGCGCGGCGCTCAACACGCTCGCGTCGGTCCCGTACTTTGTTCTCGGCGTCGTGTCGGCCCTCTGGTCAGCCATCGAGCGCCAGGTCCCCTTCGTCCAGGACCTCTTCCGCCGCCGCGCGCCGTACCGTGCCGTCCCGATCGACGACGACGCCGAGCTGCTGGGCGAGTACGAGGACGACTAAGCAGAAGCGGCCGAACCGGCGCGGTAGGAAACGTCAGGACAGTAGCATAGCATACCAATGCATGAGATAGATCTAGTGGTTGCTTTTTTGGTTGTATCTTCTTCTCTCTCTTACCGTGTGTGTCGACGCTAGCCTATGCGGAGCCAGCAGCGATCCACTCGTTGTGCCGCTCCAGGAGCGCCTTGATGATAAACTCTTCAATCTCGACCTCGTCCGTGCGGCCCGCCGCGAGCTCGCCGAGGCGGAGCCACGTCTCGGCAAACTTGTCCTTGCCGCCAGTGGCCGGGGCGCTCGAAGCGAGCTGCTTGTCGCCCGCGTCAAGCGGCGGGGTGAGCGCGCCAGTGAGCGCGTCGTCGCCGCGGCCCTTGTCGTGCAGCGTGCGCTCGACGAACACGACCTCGTGCTTGCGCTTGTGCAGCTCGTTGCCGATTACCAGCTGGTGGCCATAGCGCTCGAGCGCGGCGCGCGCCTTGGGGATCAGGAGGTTGTCGTCCGTCTCGAGCTGGTTGTGTCAGTGGGGAGGGGACCGAGGATGGGAGCGACAAGCTCGCGCGCCAAGCGCGCCGCGACACACATACCTTGAAGCTGACAATGTATCCCTCGGGAGTCCAGTCCTGCACGAGCGGGCGGAGGACCTTGGGCACCTGGTCCATTTCGAGGATGAGCGCGCCGTGGGTGCTCTGGATCTTGTGCTCAGCCTGGCGTCAGCTCCAATGCCCGACGATTCTGGGCAGACTCACCACACGGTCCTCGGGCAGGAAAAAGTCGGACACGGCAGCGGCAAGGTAGAACATGCACCTGCGCGCCAGCGGGGAGATGACGGTGGTGGCGGCGCGGAGGAGCCAGAGGTAGTCGTTGACGGTCTGGAAGTCGACAGACAGCAGCGTGCCGTCCTCGTTGGCCTTGTTGTACGCCTTGAGAATGGGCAGCAGCTTGGCAGCCTGCTTGGACGCGACGCCGACAGACTCGTCGCCATTGCCTCCAGACTGGATCGTGAGAAGGTCAAGGAACGGGTTCAGCGAGTGGCTGTAGTGCCGGGAGAAGGGGCGCAGCGAGTGCAGGCGGTGGAGGAAGATGACGGCGTAGCCGGCGGAGAGGAAATACTCGGCCGAGGTCGCGCCGCGGGTTCCTGCGAGTCAGCTCCTGAGGCGAGGCCGGCAGTGACTAGATGGCATCACCGAGTAGCAGCATGCGCGCACGGCAGCACGCGAGATACTCACCAGCAGAGAAGTTGTCGAGGAAGCGCACCCTGCACGTTAGCGACTACCCCTCATGACTGTCCGGTGGGCGGGAGCGTGGGCAGAGAGTCAGTACGCACGTATTAGACTCGAGGGGCACGGTGGTACCGCCGCTCTGTACGTCAGCTAATTTTTTTCCGTTACGATAGCTGTCGAGGCTACCGCTGGTGGCAGCGGAGAACGGCGTAGCGGAGGAGCTTGGTGGCATGCCGGTTCGGAGCTGGCAATTGCCGGAGATGCCCGCCGTCTCGGACCACCTCGGCTGGGCTCCCAGCTGACGCTCCTCCGAGGTGCCCTGCTGCCCGATGCTGTACTCACAGTAACGATCACAACCTTCTTGTCCTTGACAGCAGCCCACTTCTTCACAAAGTTGTGCATACGCTGGGTCTGCTCCTCGAGATTGGACGGCGGGCGCTGGGTGTTGAAGTAGTCCTCGGTGGAGAACTCGCGGCCGGGGACAAGGCCGGGTGTCGGGAAGGACGAGTACACGTCGGGCTTGGCGGCGGGGGCGGACATGGCGTAGAGGGTGGAGAGGTGGATGGGTGTTTGGGAGAGGGGAGGGGATTGAAGGTGTGGAGTAGATGTATCCGAGAGCTGGGAGGTAGTGAGAGTGGTGGTGGATCGGATCATCTGCGAGTGCCCTGCGCTGTCGTCCGTGTTGTGGGGGTTGTGGGGTTGTCGCCGTCCCTGAACCTGGAACTGGGTACACTCCGCCCAGCATCGCTCGCTGGTGTGGGAGGTGGGGTGGGGTTGCTGCACGATTGCGTCGAGTCATGCATACAAGAATGAGACGAGAGATAGGCACACTATCGTACGACACGGCGTGCATGCAGGGGTATGGGAGAGAGCATCAAGCATGGGGAGGGAGGTTGGGTGAGTAGTGGTGGGAGTGGTCGTGGTATTAGTGGTGGGACTCGGTGTGTGAGGTGCGCATCTCGCCGTGTCAGACTCGCAGTTGCCCACCGTCCCTCGACCCGCTAGACTCGTCCTCTCGCCTTAGAACACCGATAACGAGCATTTCCACCCGGGCGTTGAGCTGCAGTCAGGCCACACTGTCGAGGGAGAGAGATATCCACAGCAACGAGACATGGTACATACAGTGGCAAAGTCAATCTTGAGAGCAGCCAGTTCGCGATCCCTCTCTGCAAGGGACTGGTGCAGCCTTGCATTGAGAGCGCCGACTTTGGAGTCGACCTCGGCGTAAGTACTTTATACACGTGCCCTGTTGTGCTCACCCAGACTGCAGCTCCGACACCGCCGCCCGCCATGCCGACGAGCAGAGTGGCAAACGAGGCAACAAGCGTGTTGACCGAGATGGCCTCGCCGCCAGCCCGTAACGAACCAGGTTCGGTGCGGATGGAGCGGACTCGAGGACCCGAGCGAACGTGGGTAGCCAGCTGTCTCCGCAGCGGCCCCACGGCTGTCGCGAGGGGATGGTGCGCCATGATGATGTGGGAGGTGGGGGATATGGATGCAGAAAGGAGTCTGTGAGGACCTCTGCAGTCGCGTCGACGGCGGCGGGGCCTTGTGCGGGGGGGCAAAGTGCTGTGCATACAATGCGATGCTGTTACGGGGACGACGAGGGAGGGACAAAAAACACATGTGATCGAGTCCTGGGGGAGGCATTGGCTGGTTGACATTACGATAACCCATCGGCCTTTGAATAGATCCACCTGTTGCACTTTGTCTCTCGCTCTCTTCGCCATTGTTTGCCTGTTCCATCTCTCTTTTCATCTCTCTCTCATCTTCTGGTCACCACTGCCCCCTTGCCTGTTGGAACTTGCCTTCATCCCCACCCTCACCCACCCAACGTCCTACAGAGCTACCGACCCGAAATGTCGGTGCTCACAGTCCTCGGCCAGAGCGTGGCCATGTTCGCCGCCAGCATGGTCGTCGGCCTTCTGCCATTGGCCTTCAAGGGCCGCATGAGCGGTGAGTCTCTCTCAACCCGGAGTGATGCAAGTCTGTTGTGATGGGAAAGCTGCTCCAGTTCCTGCAGCGAGTTCCTGCAGCCAGTTCCTGCAGCGAGCAGGTTCTTTCCCCATCGTGCTGCTTTCGCCGACCTCCACCGCGTCGATCACCGCTCCACCCTTTTGCTGACATCCCAGCCATGGCCCTCGAGTCCATCCAGGTCTTTGGCATGGGTCTTCTCGTCGGTGCCGCGCTCACTATCATTATTCCCGAGTATGTGTCGGCTTGAACCTGGCCCACAACGAGAAGAACTACAAACTGCGAGCTGCGTCGTCGTCACCCGCCGCCCGAGCCAGGGAAAACGCACCCGAAGGCGGAGGCTGAGGCTGGGACGCCGCCGGCAGCATCATGTGGAGGCCTGTCGCTGCCATTCAACTTCCCATTTGAATGCGTCTTCAATCTAGAGCCGAAGCCGACCTATTCCATGAACTATGGACTCAGCTGACCCGAACAGGGGCGTCGAGACATTGTACGCCGCCGACCCCGACGCGCACGTTATCGGCGTGGCCCTGCTCAGCGGGTTTGCGCTCATGCTTCTGTGAGTTCACGACAAGACCCAGGGAGTCAAAACAGCAGTGCATGCTACGCCCCATGCTCGTGCCGTGGCCGGTCGCGGTGGCGGCCTTGCGGCTGCTGGCTCCCTCGGCACCTCTGGTCTCAGCGAGAACAGTGCCAACCCCCAGTGTCCATATCCACTCGGAGCCTGCTCCCCCCTCACCTTCCCTCCCAACATCCGCGTCAATCCCGTTGTCCTCGCTGACCAACAGCGTCGAGAACCTCACGCCGCACCCGCCACACCCGTCTGGCGGCACCGGAAGCGGCCACAGCCACCACCACCACGACGATGACGACGAGGCTACGCACCCCATGTTGCCCAAGGATACCGAGGAGTGCGAAACACATGCCGCAGCCCATGGCCTCTCTGCGACTCTCGGCCTCGTGATCCACGGCGCTGCCGACGGTATCGCGATCGGCGCAAGCTCTCTGACCGGAAACTCGAAGCTCAGCATGGTCGTTTTCCTCGCTGTAATTGTTCACAAGGGTAAGCTTGCTTGTAGTAGATCATTCTGACCTGCCAGGCCCCGCCGCTCTCGGACTTACGACTACACTGCTCACCCTCCATCTTACGCCTGCCCAGGTTCGCCGCCGCCTCCTCTTCTTCTCCGCCGCTGCCCCCGTCGGTGCGCTTGCGACATATGGGCTCGTCAAGCTCTTTGGCCAACATGTCGAGGGCACCGGCCGCGGCAGCCTGGGCTGGTGGACCGGTGTTGTCCTTCTCTTCTCCGTGAGTTCCCAGTCTGCCCATGTTTCTGCAGTCGAAACAGCTACAGCAGCGGCCAACGTCCGAAATGAGATATGCTAATAACCAGGGCGGCTCGTTCCTCTACGTCGCAACAGTCATCCAGCCCATCTCGCAGACGGGCCCCGACGACCACTGCCACGACGTCCATCACGAAGTGCACAAGCACGACAAGCCGCACATGCACAACCTGGCGCGCACAGCGCTCATCCTGGCGGGCATGCTCCTCCCGCTCGGCCTCAGTGCGCTTGTGGGCAAGCACGACCACTAAGGGACAGAATTGTGATTCTGATTGTGCTTTCAACGTAGGCATGTCTTGGCGGCATCGCCGCGCTGTGTCTCTCGTCTTGTCTGCCTTGTTCGGTTGATGATGTCTTGTCCTTGCCTCGGCCCGCTCAGACACGTCATTGTCGCTCAGAGACCTGGGCGCTAAAGGCATGTTCCTGTCGTGGCCGCTTGTCCACACTCATCGCTGGTTCTCCCCGCATCTCGACGATCTCCGCTGTGCCACACAACTACCGCCTCCCTTTTCCATCCCCCACTCGCCCTCACTCATCTCGATCCCACTGCCCGTTCCCAGTGCCTCACCACCTGTCCTCGGCTCGCGGTTGTACCACCATAGACTCCATCGCCATATGCAATCTCATACACATAGAGCAAGACGCGCTCGAACTCTTGAAGCTAGTCTGAATGGTGTGGTATTCGTATGATCCTTGATCCCTCGTATCCGCCTAGCTATTACCCATTAAATGACAACAACGCCCTTGCTTGACCTCTTAACAACTAGTCGACCCGTTCCCTCTCCTCCTCTCTCCATCGCCTATCGTATCATATCGTGTAGCCATCAATCGACATCGTCGTCCCAGCTGCGTCGTCAGCATGCGCCACGGCAAACCCGCTTCGAGGACACTTACTAAGGATGGCCTCCTCCCGCCCGCTCCCTCTCCTGGCGTTCGCGCTGCTCGCGCTCGCGCTGCGCGTGGCGCGCGCGGTAGTCTGCCGGTATCGCGCTCGAGAGCGACGGCAGCGGCATGCCCGAGATGACACCGGGGCTGTATCCGCGCGGGCGCGTAGCGACAGGAACGTCCGGCGGGTCGAGATCCGCAAGGCTTCCCTCGACCGGGTCGAGGCCTGCAATGTACGCCTCGGTGTCTGGGTCGGGGTCCGAGCCTGCAAGATACGCGTCCACGGGGTTCGTCTGCGCACCGCGCGCGTGGTCCTGCTCCTGCGTCTCAGCCTCGGTAGGCGACGGGCGGGGCGACGGCGACGGCGAGGGGACATATGAGTTGGACAGCGTCGAGGCGCGCCGGACAAAGTGCCGCGGCGGCGATTCGGGCACGCGCGGGTGGTGTCCTGGGAACACGCCAGGGCGGTAGTCGCTGTGCGCCAGCGGCCACGCGTCGGGGTCCGGGTCGGCTGGGGGTCCACCTGGACCGGGCTGCGCGTCCGCTGCACGTTGCAGGTTTGCGGCGGCAGCGGCAAACTGCGCATCTGTGGCAGTGGGAGCCCTGTCGACGTTCGGCGTCGCGCTTCCCGACTCGCCACCCGCGGTGCCCGACTGGCCCCACAGCCGGTTGAGCGTGCTGGTGATCGTGTTGGTGAGAAAGTCCTGCACGCCGCCGAGCGCTCCGCGGTTCGCCTGGGCGGTAGAGGTGCTGCTTCCGGCCTGGCCCGGCGTTCCGGTTCCTGTCTGCGCACCGCTTGTCGCATTGCTGGGATCCGGGACGAGAGAGAAACGACACGTCGGGCACGATCCGTTGCTTTGGAGCCATGGTACGAGGCAGTCGGGGTGGAAGATGTGTTTGCAGGGCAGCTTGATGTACGTGTCACCAACAGCAAAGTCCTCCATGCAGACCGGGCAGTCCTTGAAGTGGCTCTCCTCTGGATGTCAGTTCACAAGAAGCGATAAGTTGACTCACCAAGGCTCTTGGCATCGAATGTGCAGCGCGGCAGACCCTCGATCACTGCGTCTGTTGCAGGGAGCGGGCCCTGGGGACCGGCGACCTGCATCAACCGCTCGAGAATATCGTTGTAGCCGTCCTCTGTCATGACGTAGTCACCAAACCGCCCGCTGGGAAACAGGCCGGGCCGGCCGGCGTCCTCTGCCAACATGTCAAAGAGCGCCTGGAGCTGAGTGTTAGACAAGTCGGACAACTACGAAACTCACAAATAGAGCACCGGACGCGTCCTCGGGGCCTGGCCGCCCGTCAGCGCCCATCTGCCGACCGCCGCCGGCACGAGTCGTTGTCGGCGGCGCGCCAAAGCCGTGGAAGTACGAGTCAAGGCCTGCATTCGGGTCGCCAGGTGCACCGGCCAGTCCGCCAACCCATGGGTTGCCCTGCTGTCGAGCGTTGGGGTTACCAAACATGTCATTGGCACTACCGGTGGTGACAGTGAACGATGCGTTGCCCCAATTGTATGTGCGTGTGCGTGGTGCATTGGGGTTCGCCGTCATGCCAGGGGGGCGGGGCGGGGCCCACCAGGGGAGATCCTCGTCCATGTCCGTGTCCGTGTCGGGGCGGGGCGGCCTCGGGGGCGGGTCGCCGTGAGGAAGATTGGTGTTGTGTGGGTCGTCGAGACGCCCAAACACCGAGTCGAGAAGCGTGGACAGGAATCCGACAGGAGGCCCACCGGCGTCGCCTCCAGGAGCTCCGGAACCGGGGCGCGGCGGGATCGGCGGTGGCGGGAGAGGGTTGTGCTCGCCAGGTCGAGTAGGAGGGTGGGGCAGCTCATGCATCGGATCAGGGTTGACCTCCTCGTCGAGCTGCTGTCAGCTGAGTTCGGGGAAGGGTGCAGGGCGGAGTGTCTGAAGACCCGCATCGGGGGTATCCGGTGGTGGTGGATTTGGCTGCGTGAGGCAAGCCGAGCCCATGGGCCGATGGCATCCATCAGGTCTGACGTGGGATGCTGGCCTGCGTTCTGCCACAGCTAGTCACAATCTTCACCAGCCAAGAGGCTACTCACTATCTCGATAAACTCGGAATTGCACGAGGCGCAGTGCGGAACGCCGTTGACCTGGTGTGAGAACATTGCTAGCATATGGGGAGGCGCACCTCTAACGGCCGCATCTGGGCACCGCACTGAGAGTCAGCTGTGAACTATAGATAAGGAGAAGCTGGGAGACAAAAGTACAGCATGCACGAGGAGCGAAGTCGTAGTGGTGGTGGTGGTGGGACGACTCATGATTGCTCTGTTGCCACCGACTTACCTCATGACATAGCCAGAATGGCGCAGCCTGTGGCATGGTGGGAGGGGGGTTGGGAGGGTGGTGGTTGTTGCTGCGAGAGAGATGATGATGTCGAAGAGAAGTGACAGAGAGGAGAGAGAAGAGAAGAAAAACAACAAAAGTTGTGTTGTTGCGTGGAACAAGAACGAAACGAGACCTGGGGTGGTTCTCCCGATCATGGAATGTACGAGCGCGAGGCAGGCAGCAGCGACAGCGACAGCAGCAGCAGTAGCAGCACAGCAACTGACTGACGGTGGGGAGGGTGAGTGGCAACCGCGGAGATTCAATATCATCTCCGCTTTCCCACGTCATTTGTAGCCGGGTGGCAAAAAAAAGAGCCACGGCACACCTGAGTCTTGGGGGGTACCTCTGCACGGACATGCTGCCCCTCTCCGCTGACCCACTGCCCCCTTGCCCTTGCTGCTCGCGTTGACGTTGGAGGCTGCGCCAAACGAGAGAACAATAACATGTCCCATCGCTGACTCTCACCATCACCAACAGCACCTCGAGCACCTCGAGCACCTCATCTTTCCCTCTCCTCGCCTATTATTCACCTACTGCAATCATGTCTTCCGACGAGGTAAGCTCTGGCTCTAGGCACGTCATCAGCTAACGACAGGACCAGTACATTCCCCTCGCTGAGCGCGGCTGGGGAGACGTCGAGCCCGTCGCCCAGGATGACGGCAAGAATCCTCTACTCCCTATCATGTACAGCGAGAAGTGTGAGTGGCCAGAATGGTGGTGGTAGTGTGCTTTGCTGCTTTCGGGCTGTACCTGCACAGGCCACCCTGCGTGTCGCTGTTTGTCGACGCTGTCAGTGTCTGGCACAGCGAGAACAATGAACCACGACAGGGGCACTCGAGTGTGGTGTTGCCACCCCGCTGGGAAGGTCGACAACTAAAGCTAACATCAGACCTTGACGCAATGAACTACTTCCGTGCCGCCAAGGCTAGCGACGAGAAGAGCGAGCGCGTGCTCGCCCTCACCAAGGCGATCATCGACATGACTCCGGGCCACTACACCGTGTGGTAAGCTCTGGTCATATAGCGACCATGACAACAGCTGTGGCATTTCTGGCGAAGCTGACCTTTAGGCAGTACCGTTTCCAGACCCTCATGGCGCTCAAGTCTGACCTCGATGCCGAGCTCGAGCTCATGACCGAGTTTGCGCGCGCACACCTCAAGACGTACCAGGTCTGGTGAGTGGCTGTCGTGTTCCTCGCGTTCACCGCTGACGATATACTTCTATTGTTCTCTCACTATTGTCACTCTCATCTCTGCATCCTGCAACCCCAACATACACGACACTCTGACGCTGCAGGCACCACCGCCTCCTGCTTGTCACTGAGCTGTCGCCCAAGGACGTCACGTCCGAGGTCGAGTTTATCCACACGTCGCTGATCCCCGATCCGAAGAACTACCACACGTGGGCGTACCTGCACTGGCTGTACTGCCACTTTTCCGAGCTGGGCCGCATCACGCCCGAGATGTGGGCGTCCGAGCTCGAGTGGTGCGAGTCGATGCTCGCCGATGACGGCCGCAACAACTCGGCGTGGGGATGGCGCTGGTTCCTTCGCATGGCGCGTCCAGACGCCGAGGGCGCCAAGGACCCCAAGAGCGAGATTGAGTGAGTTGATACAAGCACACACTAAACTAACCGCAGCTACGCGCTCAAGGAGATTCACCGCATCCCGCACAACGCGTCGGCGTGGAATTATCTCCGCGGCACGCTGCGCGCTGCCAAGCTCGAGCGTGCACCGCTCATCCCCGCGCTGTCGCCGTACATGGCCGGCGCGGCCGTTGACCTCCCCCCGAACAGCGTCGACGACACGGCGGCGTGGCCGGTGCGCTCTGGCCCCGTCGGCCCCGACACGCCGACGCCCGTCCCCGCCGCCCTCGAGTTCCTCGGCGACACGCTCGTCGAGATGGGCAACAGGGCCGAGGCCGCCCAGGTGTTTGAGCAGCTCGGCAAGGAGGTCGACCGCATGCGCGCCGCGTACTGGGACATGCGCCGCAGCGAGTGCGTGTAGGATGAGGTAGGAGAGTAATTAGCAGCACTGAGGGTGCGTTGGGTAGTCTGGTTTCATGTGCATGTATCTGGGTTTTTGTCTCCTCGCGGGAGTGATCAGTGCTGCCACCATGCCGCCACGTCTTGTCCATGTCATGCCAAGCGTCATACATCAATCTCGTGCGGCTGTGCCGATTCGTCTGCCTCTCTCCCCATGCGCGCCACCCTCCTGTCCCTCTGGCCACTACCGCTCGTTGAGCTCAATGGCCTCGTTTTCGGGGTTCCACGCAATGTCGAGGTCCGAGTTCATCTCGCGCTTGACGCAGAGCTGACCGTCAGTGTCACGCGGGTGGTGAGAGGATGCTGAAACCCACCTGCTCGGCAACACCAATGGTGAGCACGGCGCCGAGCGCCTGCACGACCCAGTAGAAGAAACTTGTCGGGAAGCTCTTTGCACAGTAAGTCGTAAAGATGAGATGCAAAAAGTTGAGCGTGAGGGCAAAGTCGAGAATGTACGTCGGGCGGCGGACAAGGTAGTAGAGCGGGATGATGCTGGGTGTCAGTGCTAGCTGCTACTGCTGCTTGCATATCCGCCGGTTGTGCTCTGCACTGGACTCACTCGACAGCAGCAGCGACAAGCCACGAGAAGCCAATGACCCATCCGCGGCGGTCGTCGACGCCGTAGTCTTTCGGGTCGTTTCCAGACTCCGAGGCGCCGCCGCCGGCGGGCCCCATCGCTTCGCCGACCTTCTTGCCGCCGGCCCACGCGCCGCGCAGCTTCTTCCACGCGCCCTCGCCGTTGACTGTCGGCCGCGCGGCCATCTCGCGCCAGTCCATAATGTGCGCGACCGTCTGCGAGCCGCCAGAGTATTCCAGCAGACTCGGCGTCGCGATGCCCGTGAGCAGCGGCGGCACGACCAGCGAGAGCGTCAGGTAGTGGATTGTCTGCAGGCAGATTATCTGGGTGTTAGTGGTGCGCCGGTGTAAGTGGTAGGGCGGGCGGGATCGAGGGGGGGAGCTGGGTGGTGGATCGTGGGCGGTGGTGCACGACCGGACAACGGCGCGCAGCGCGTACGAGTGCGAGGCAGCAACACGTAAGAAACGACTCCAAGGTGATGGGATCCCGCATCCACGCCACATCATGCACGCCGACGCATGCCTGGCAAAGGCAGCACGCCGGAAGCGGGTGCGGTCCGCCGTCGGGCTCCACGCGGCGGACACCGAGACATACCTGCGAGATGATCCTGGTGTCAGCTTGTGCAATACGGTAGAGCTCACAATACGGGGTCCCAGCCCTGTACTCTCATGATGCAAGTGTAACGAGTAACGAGTGGAGGATGGGTGTAGTGGAGTAGTGGAAAGAGTGATCAAGGTGGGTGGAGAGAGTGACGTTCCAATGTTCTGTTTTGCCGCCATGTCATTGGAATCAAAGCCAGGGACTGCGCAACCACACCTCACCTCCACCACCCGATCGATCCCCGTTGGTGCGCCCGCGACTACCGCGCCCGCGACTACCGCATCTCGTCGACGACCGGCCGTGTTTACATGTCTCTCCATCGTCGTCTCTAATCCACTCACACCTTACACTCCCAATGTACCAGCCCCCGCACCGCCGGCGGCCCGCGTCTCCGCAGTCGGGCAGTCCGCTCGCGCGGGATGCGCGCAGCTCTCCGCCCGCAACCACCACCTCTGGGCCGTCGAGCACCCAGCCCTCGTTTGCCGCCTCGCCCGCCAGCCCCACTTCCCCCGGCGGCGGCACCCACTCGTTCCCGGCCGTAACGCGCAACCAGCGCACGGGCAGCCTCGTCGCTGCGCCCCCGCCGCGGCCGGCCTCTGCGCGTCTGCTGTCGTCCCCTGGCCCGGCGCCGTTCGTGCGGCGCGCGTCGCGCCAGCCGGCCCCCTCGGAGATGGAGATGCTCGCGTCCGTGTCGCGCTCCGGCGGCGACGGGGCAGAAGGGGACGCGCTGAAAGGCTTTGGCACGCAGGTCCGCTTCCGCGCGTACATTGACGAAAAGATCCACCAGTACCATCTCGCAGAGGACGAGGCGGCCGTCAAGAATATCGTGCGGCTCTTCCGTGAGTAGACCTAGCTCGCGGAGCGAGCAGCAACGGAGGTGGTATGGCTACTGATGCAACTACATTTCTACTGGTCTCATTCGCATACACCTGCGTTCTCACTTCTGATCCGCTCTCTCCTCCCGACAGGAAAGCTCCGCGAGGGCATCGTTGCCTCTGGCCGTCTGGACCGTTTCTCCATTGAAGGTGGGTGCTGAACATGGGTTTGGAACTAGCACCAACATTACCAGTGTTCGAGTCGTCGGTGCGCTACGCCGTGATCGCAAAGGACGCGCCGCAGCTGCTGTCGGCGCTCAGCGGCCTCGTGCCCGAGCTGTATCTTGCCGTCGACGCCGCGACGGCCGAGCGCGCACGCGCAGACGGGCCGGGGACACCCAAGGACCGGGACAGCTGCGAGCTGGACGGCATGTTTTCCAAGTTTGAGCTGCTCCGCACGAGCAGCCAGCGGAGCCGCCACAGCCACAGCCACAGCCACAGCCACGACCACGGACACGGGCACAGCCACAGCCACGGCCTCGACCACGGCCACGGCCACGGCAGCGACACGGACAGCGTCGTGGGCGAGGACGCGCCCGACAACCGCTCGCACTTTGCGAGCCTGCTGCTCATCTACCACCTGATACATTCTCCCCGCGAGGCATTTGCGGCAACGTACACCTCGCTCGTCGCGCCGACGCCACGCGTGCTCGTGCAGCGCGACTATGCCTCGGAGCTCCACGACAGCGACGGCAGCGGCGCCGACAGCCCCGCTGCCGGCCGGCGGATATCCGCGCCGGCAGCGCAGCGCACGCCGTTCACGACGCCCGCCAACCTGGCCTTTGCGCGCGGGGCGGCGCGCGCCATGGCGCCCGAAAGCTTTGACCCGCTGCGCTTTGGCCGCATGGTCGCCGGCACGTCGGCGCACCCCGCGTACCCGCACGACCACCCGGCGGCGCTCGAGCGCGCGCTGCTGGCGTGGGGCAGCGCGCGCGTGCGCGCCGAGGCGGGCGAGCGGCTGAAACGCGCGTACGTGTCGGCCGGCACGGCGTGGGCGGCCGACATGCTCAGCCTGCAGGGCGACGGCGGCGTGCTGCTGTGGGCCATGGCCAACGGCGCGAGCGTAAAGGACGGCGTCGTAAAGTTGAGATAGCAGGTGGTTTAATCTGTCGACGTCGAGCGGTTAGCGGTCGAGATACCTTTGAGCGGATGCCCGATCCATGTACTGTAGCTGCTGCGAATGTATCTCTGTATGAGCCCCAGTCACTCGCCCCGTTGCTCTCCTTACACCATCACCGCCGACTGCCCCGGGGTCGTGCTTATAATGCATGCCAGCAAGGTATCGGTATCTAACGGCCAGTTAACAGCGCCGCGCCGCTGCCGCGCGCGCCGCGGCGGAATAGGAAAAGAGAGAAAGAAAAAAGTGGGAGAAGCATTGTTGGCGGCGCGCACCTGCGCGCAGCTGCCGCGGGGGCCGCCATTGCGATTATCCGAGCTATCCGCGGGTGTACAGTGTGGGTGTGCAGATGCAGTGTACGGTATGATATGGCTGAATATATGCGAATAGGACACGGCTGCAGTTGCGTTACTCGACAGACTCGAGGTCGGTGGCGGCGACGAGCTCCTCGGCCGAGGCAATGACGCGGTCGACGGACCAGCGCTCGCCCTCTTGGCTGTACTTGAGGTTGAGAATGTCGCCAACCTCGTCGCATGCGCGGAGCAGCAGGTCAATGTCCGTCTTGGTGTGCGAGGCGGAGAGACAGAAGCGGACGCGCGAGGTGATGAGGGGAGTGGCACTGGGGGTTAGCGACAGGTTGCTGCTTGGTGGACTCACGGGTAGGCGACAATAACAACGGCAATGGGGGTCTTGTCAGGGCCGAGGCGGTTGAGCATCATACGGGAGAACATGCCCATCTTTCCGGGGTTGTAAAGCAGAAGAGGGATGATGGGCGAATCGCGGTGGCCATAGACAATAAAACCAAGCTTGCGGAGACCGCTGGAGAGGTAGCGAGAGTTGAAGGCAATACGGCGGAGACGCTCGCGGCCTTCGGTGCCGTTGGCCATATTGGCGGGGAGGGTCATCCACGAGGGCAGCTCCTTTGTGGGCGCAGGGCCAAACGACATGTGACGCGACCAGACCGATACGGCGTCGGACGCCTCGTCCTCGAGGTCAAAGGGAGCGGCAAGAGGCGGGGCGACGCCCATGATGGCGGACATGGAGGCGATAATCTGGGTGAGGATAGGCGGGGACATGGCCTCGGCGTAGCACATTGCGTGGGAGCGAACACGCAGACGGTCGATAACGTCCTTGTTGCCAGCAATGTATCCACCGGAAGCGCCAAATGATTTTGTAAAAGTGCCCATGAGAATGTCAATCTCGCGGGGGTCAATGCCAAAGTAGTCGCAGACACCACGGCCGTTGGGGCCCATGGCGCCGACCGAGTGGGCCTCGTCGACGTAGAGGTAAAACTTGTAGCGGCGCTTGAGCTCGAGAATGGCGGGGAGGTTGACAAGAGTGCCCTCCATGGAGAAGAGACCCTCGACAACAACGATAATCTTCTTCCAAGGACGGTGGGTGCGGGGCTGGCCCTGGGCAATGCAGTCGCGAAGGACCTCCTCGAGCGCATTGACGTCGTTGTGCTTGAAGGGGCGGACCGAGGCACCGGAAAGACGAACACCGAAACGGATCGAAGCGTGGTTGAACTCGTCGGAAAGAACAAGACAGCCCTTGTCAACAAACGCGGGGATGGTGGTCGAGTTGGTCGCGAAACCCATCGAGACAATCATGGCCGACTCGGAGCCAACAAAGCGAGCAGTAAGACGCTCAGCCTGCTGGTGCAGGTCGAGCGAACCGGCGTCGTGACGGGGGGCAGCACCTCCGGCACCGTAGCGACGGATGCTCTCCTCGACGGCGTCGGCACAACCACCAGTGGACGAAGCAAAGC
Organism: Apiotrichum akiyoshidainum; assembly: GCA_002973495.1. Taxonomy (NCBI): domain Eukaryota; kingdom Fungi; phylum Basidiomycota; class Tremellomycetes; order Trichosporonales; family Trichosporonaceae; genus Apiotrichum; species Apiotrichum akiyoshidainum. The sequence goes on from PQXP01000062.1 coordinate 88,546, forward strand.
CGAGGTAGTTGTACGACGAAACGTTGAGGGCACGGGTCTGAGTACCAGCGAGGTGGAAGGACTCGAGCGAGTCGTTCGAGTAACGGTCCAGCAGCATGATGGTACGACCGGGAACACCAGTCACGGGGCGGGAGAAGCAGTCATCGAGACGGACCTTGAGACGACGAATGTAGAACGAGTCAAAGTCCGAGTTGAGGGCGGCGTAGCCATTGCGAGGGAGGAGGTGCTCATAGTGCTGGGGGTAGAGCTTCTTGCCGAAAAAGTCACGAATGTGGCCAAGGAGGATGAGGACGACATAGGACATGTATGTTGTGAGGAGGACATAGTATGGCGGCTGAGGCTCAATCTCGGGGGTGACTGGCTCCTCTGGGTTGTACTGGGAGAGCCAGCGGTAGTTTGGGTTGTTGCAGTGACCAAACTCCTGGTGCTTGTACTGCGAGTTTGACTGGACAGAGGGTGTGGTGAGATATCCCTTGTACATGCGCGCGAGCTCGTCGTCTGAAGGGGCGCAGCCGGTGCTCTGGTACGACGAGGCGTAGGACGAGATTGTGCTCTGGTCGCTGAGCTCCTCGTCTGCGCCGTGGTGGTGGTTGGGGTTGGAGTCGTAGGAGACTGCGGGGTCTGCATGTCGCGGGCGGCTGAGCACGTCGAGGAGGGACGAGCGGGCCGAGGATGTGCGTTCGGGTGTGCCGGCGTTCTTTGTGTTGTTGCGGAAGCGGGCCGCGGGGGTGGTGCCGCCTGGCGAGGCGGACGCGGGCGACGGCGACGCGGACCCGTTCTTGGAGGATCGTGTGCGGGCCATGGTGGTGGAAGGGGGGTS
>PQXP01000172.1:0-51737 GCA_002973495.1 Apiotrichum akiyoshidainum
TGATGATGTGGAACTCGTCGAGTCGGCAAGAGGCAGGCAGGAGGGGAAGAAGGAWGTGGAACTCGTCGAGTCGGCACACCTTCCCTATGCCGCCCATCTAGTGAGCACCCAGGTTGACGACATCTCACTCCACTACCACCCGCACCTCTACCCCCCACCAGACAACCCAGCCCCTCTCACTCTTGCGGACGCCAGCGTCCTGGACGACTACCCCGACATGAGTCCCAACCAGTGGAAGGAGTACCTAGCTCTCGCCCAGAGTAGTCCCGTCTACCCCGCCCATGTGTCCCTGGGATCCAGCCCGGCCAGCCCCAATGGCCGTGCTAACAGCGACATGGATGGTGATGGTGGCAACGAACCAACATCAGCCACACCCATGACTACAAGCATGACTGACATGGCCCCTGGACATGGTGAGGAAGGACATGGCGAGGAAGGCACTTTTACTCCTCTGTCCATTCAGCGCTGCCCTTTTACGACACCGTCGCAAGGTAACAGCCCCTCCTCGCCACCCAGCGCCAACGCCGCGACGCCCGGACCATCGCCACCGTGGTCGCCGGAGACTTCAAACCTCGGGGCCCTCACCATCAACACGCATCAGTCGCTCGCCACCGTCACCCCTACCCGCGTCCAGTACCTGAACCCCACCAACCTCCACTTTGCGTATGAGCCGCTGGGCGGGGAAGCTGTGGGCCACCTTCGCTCCGAGCCATCATTACAGTCGCCGCACGGCCCCAACCTTGACATCAACACCTTATACCCGGAGGGCTCGTACTTGCACCAAGTCTACGACCCCAACAACCCATACAACACGGGCTCCCAGCCCACACCCGAGGAGCAAGAGTATCTCTCGGTGTCGCCCGGCGTGTTTGGTTCGTCGAATTTCGAGCCTGGAAACGCCCTGGGGCTCCACAATGCCAATGACATGGAGACAGAGGCGGACTCTTCCGACATCGACGAGACCATTGACCGCTATAAGGCAGACAACAGCTCGCCATTCCGCCAGTGCGCACCTTCTCCGCACCCAAGCCAGTGCAGCGACGATGGGTACACTTTGAATTTCTCCCCCGCAACTCCGCCCTTCACCCGCACCGTCATCCACGTTCAGGACTTTTCCTCTCCTACGCCATACCGCAACGCGCCTTCCCCCTGTCTCTACGACGACGAGCAGGACGCCGAAGGCTTAACCGAGGAGGAGGGTTTGTCAGACTACCTCACTGTCTCATTCCAGCCCACCGATGGCCTCGTCGCTGAGGTCTGTCCTCCTGTTCCTCCTGAACCCGGCCAGAAGCGTACATTCAAGGTAGCACTGTGGGAGTGAGTCAAGTGCCACCCGATTCACTGTTGACAGCAGGGCGATCAACAACCCCGCATACTCCAAGTTCATTCAGTGGGACGAGGGCGGCATATTCGGAGTGCTCCCCGACAAGAAGGCTGTGAGTGTTATTGACAGTCAGTTCGAAGACTAACTCGTAGTTTGTGAAGAGTCCAGGTGAGTGCCTGTGCGGGCAGGGCGCAACTGATCCAGGAGCGATGAAGGCGATCACCGAGGCTCGCGACATTGGAGGATTCGTTCGCCAGTTGCACATGTGCGTATTTGTGCGGGTTTCATGTTGACTTTGCAGGTGGAACTTTAGCCGCTCGCGTGCACCTGGTGGTCCTGAGTGGTGAGTGGCGTCTGTGGCACCTGCTCACTCAAAGTTCGCTGGCGTTCCAGCACGAAAACTTTCGCCGGGGACGCCCGGACCTCATCGATGAGATTTCAAGGAAGGGAGAGTGCAAAGCCTCGCGCATGAACGCCGTGAGTTACTCCGACTAGCGCGTTTCTGACGGGTGTAGGTCAAGAAGAGAAAGCCCGCCAAGAAGGCGACGCAGAAGCGCGCCACTACCACCACTCCAAAGCCAAAGTCCTCTACCAAGTCTGCCAGTGCAAGGAGCCCCAAAAGTGGCAGTCCCAAGACCAAGGACCCTCCCGACGCCACTCCATGCCGTCCCAAGAAGAACAAGACGACTACTGCCAGCAAGGCTTCGCAGACAGATCCTCCTGCCCCAAAGTCCACATCTGACAGGAAGCCGCCTCGCAAGACAATCTCGCCAGTCTCGATGGGCGAGAGGTGGTCGGATCGCACCCGCAACACTGTAAACTACCGCGAGGATGCTCATGGCAGTGAGGATGACAGTGACTTCAGCGTACGTTTTTTAGTCTTTTTCCATATTTTAACCGCAGATTTTACAGACCCCCGAGGACTACACGATACCCAACCTACATCCCCTTCTGAAGCGCTCCACTGGCTCCGCCAAGCCTAGGAAGTCTTCCAAGGGGCCACTCGAGCCTGTCAACAACTCTCCTCTCAAGGAGGCGAGCGAGGAGCTGGCACGCACCGGCAACAGCGGTTACGCCGCCGACTGGGAAGCACCCAAGCAAGGCCCGACGGTCGGCTCCCTGTGTGTCCCTGGTTACGGTGAGGAGTCGTTCAATGAAGACTGTCAACTGACCTCAGTTGCTCCCTCATACCCAGACAAACGGGCCCGCAGCATCACCCCCGAGCCTCACGGTAGCACGAGTGCCGCCACTTTCACGGCCAAGACCTCCGAGGCCCATCCCAGCAAGAAGTCAAAGGGTCGTCGCGGTGCCCACCGCGTGTAGACCTCCAGCCCAACGGTTCTAATAGAGCAGTCGAACCAGTACCTGCTCGTTTCATTGCGCAAGTGAAGTTATACCGCCGGTATCGCGCTCAGCGCGTGCCACCACATCCCTGACTCCCTGGCATTGATATCACCCTGCATCCAATCACCAATCACCATTGCTCACTCACCTTCCCATCTCCATCATCGTGTTGCAACGTTCATGTCGCTCATGCGCACGACCGATTCACCACCACCGTCAAGGTCTCGGCTCCCCATTCTCCAACGTTCTTTGCCTCTCAGTTTGGTTTCATGTATCCGTATAAGACCATAGTGTACATCAGAGGATTGTACACCCCCGTTGTTTGAACGGCCGGGCCCTCTATAGTCTCTCCCAACGCTGCACGAGGGGGCTCATCATGCAAATGTGTTATACATTATTCTCTGCTAACAAGCTAACACTGACAGACTACTGCTGATCACGACAGCTTTTGTGTTCTAAAGGGCGCCGCTGCCCATAAACTCCCTCTCGTTGTCGCTGTTGAGCTCAGCCTCAGGCACGCCCGTCTCGGTCGCGACTCCCGGCTCGCTCGTGATCGCCGCACCGAGGTAGAGCGCCTTGCCCCACTCGGTACCATCCTGCTCCTGCTGGACCTCGACGAGGGTCCAGCGGGGCATGTGGCGGGGGAACGCGGTGCCGGCAGTTCCAGCCGGTGCCGGGCGCTGGTGGACAGAGAGGAGCTCTCCCTTGGCAGCGAGCGCGCCGACGTCTCTGGGCGCAGCGCACGCGTAGAACGCTGCGCGCGTCCCCTCTGCCTCGCCCTGCTCCCCATCGAGGGTCTCCGTCTCCGCGCGCGTAAGCAGCACGAAGCGCGTAAAGTTGTCTGCCGTCAGCTGTTGACACGAAAGACTCCAACAACTCACCCTTTACACCTTGGGTTCCCTCGCAGAGCAGCTCCAGGCGGCTCTTGTCCTTCTCCCACGCCGCGCGCGAGCAGATGGCCGCAATGCCGTCCTGCTCCGTCTCGGCCAGCAGGCTCGCGAGCGCGCCGGCCGTCGAGGGCCACGGCACGCGCTTGGCCTGCGGCAGGTGTGTGTCGAGCCACGCGGCGCTCTGGCCGAGCGCTTGCTCGTGCGAGCGCACCTGCGTAATGGACGCGAGGGTCGCGCCAGCGCGCGCGACGAGGTGGTGCGAGATGCGCAGCGACGTGTCGGCGATGATGCGCGGATAGCTTCCAAAAGCAGAAGCAGCAGAGGCGGAAGCGAGGGGCGCAAGGAGGGAGTCGACAGTCTCGAGCACGACGCCGTGCAGCGTGTTCTCGATCGGCATGACGAGATACGGGGCCGGGTGGGTGTAGATCGCTGCGTGTTAGCTCCTAGCTCGTTCAGCGGAGAGCTCCGGACAGTGGCCGCGGAACGGGACTCTTCCGCTCGCGTCGTGCTCACACTTGATGTTCGCGCACGGGACGAGCTCGAGGTCGCCGCCTAACCGCGCCGCAAAGCGGGTCGCAGCCTGGGATGTGAGTGCAGTCCACGCGGAATCATCGCAGCTCGCAGTGTGCTCTGCTGGGCCGCGAGGTCACACTCACCTGTTCGCCATATGTTCCCGGGGGCCCGAGGTACGCGATGCTGTCGCCGAGTCGTGCGCGCTTGGCCTGGCGTGCCATTGTCGATACTACTGATACGGCTGCTGTGGGTCGCATGCAGTGAAACGAAATCAACCACGATACGATACTGGGGTGCTGGAGTGTCAAGCCACGCTATGCTGTGGCTTCCGGCTTCTGGACTAGGCTCGGACGTCTGGTTGCGTGCTTGCTTCCCCCTGTTGTCAGTGCCGCAGCCGGAGAAGAGCGTGATCAGCGACTGGCCGGCCGTTGGTTGGCTCGTCGATGAGATGTGGGTTATCATCGACTCGTCGCCCGAGGTACTGATCCGCGCGCGGGGCTCCCGGCAATGGCAGGTTCAAAAGTGGCCAAGTGGAGGTGCTGATCCTCTCGCGTGGGGGGTGCATGGCCAAGATGCCACACTCTGAAATTCATAATCCCGATTCAAAATTCCGGCCGACATTGTTTCCTTCTGCAGCGGAATCAAATATTCTCAGAGCCGAAACTGCCACCGCGCGCCCACAGTCCCCGCCCAGCCGTCCCCCAGCCTGGCAGGCGGGCACCCCCTCCCTCCCTCGCTCTCTCTCCGGCAGCGAAGACGTGTGCACAAGGGTCATTCTAGGCCAGTCTCATCCCTCAACTCCAAACCAACTAGGTGCGTGCCCAGCTCCGTCGACGACCGCGACGACATCGACGACGCTCTCGACGACTCTCCGGACGGCAAAGCTTACACTCCACAGTCAACATGGGTAAGGTCCACGGCTCTCTCGCGCGTGCCGGTAAGGTCAAGTCGCAGGTCAGTATCAACTCCAGCAATTTTTCTTCGACGTTTTTCGGTGGTCGACCTCGCGTGCGCTACAGATACGGATCGATCTCGATGTGGACTGCAAGGATGGATGGAGCGCGGAGATGGGGGAGGACAGTTGAGCGGGAGGGACGAACCAGTGGTGTCGGATTGTCGAGGGGAGGGTATCGTTGGGGAGTGGAAACTGCCGTCTCGCAAGTCCACCTCTCTAGCGGTATTCTGCCCACAGTGAACGGCTCGCTGTTGAAGCAGACGCCCCGCAAGCGCTTGCCGTTCGTTTCCGCGCCGCCCAACAACTTTTGCCCGCAAAATTCCACATCGAATCGATTCACGTCTGCGCACCGAACGATACCAAACAGCAACAAGCCCCCAGCGCACCAGCTAACGCCGCAGACCCCTAAGGTCGAGAAGCAGGAGAAGAAGAAGTCGGCCAAGGGCCGTGCTAGTGAGCATCACTGGACGTGACGACTTTTCGAGCCGCAGGGCGACTGGAAGGAGGAACGATGGGCCGCGCGCGCCTCTGCGACAGGCCTTGCCACCGAACTGCAAGTGTGCGCGCAGCCCACAGCCTCCTCCCGCGCCTCTCGCCGCAAAGTCGCCACCGACATTCGCCCCAAGACTCCCACTCACACCTCGCAGAGAAGCGCGCCCAGTACACCCGCCGCTTCGTCAACGTCACCCTCACCCCTGGTGGCAAGCGTTCGATGTGAGTATTCTTTCCAGCCCCCAACTACCACTCTCTCTCTCTTTCCGGATGATCCACAAATCAAGCATAGTTCAATCAGAAATATCATGATCGACACATAGCATCTAATAGTCTTTCGCTCCTATCTGATCCTCTCGCTACACCCCTGTTTTCTACATCGCTTGTGCAGGTGGCTGACAACATTACAGGAACCAGCAGCCCGCCGGCAAGTCGGGTTAAGCGCCCTCCGACCGACATATCAATCAATCATTCGCACGATTCGAGATAGTTGGACGCTGGACGGACGCCGTAGACGGCTTGTACGCTTATGGAGCCTCTCTGCATCTTAAAACTACTGAGGTAGCTTGCTGTATCTTGGAGCATTTGGAGCAGGAGCAGAACGCAAGCAGTTGCACGGCGCAGACCAGGCGCAGGCGAGGACAGAAGGCGCCGCGACGCTCGCAATAAGTGGCAAGGTGGTAATCTCGGACGCGCGGGCTGACGCATTTTCTCGGCCTTGTGCCTGTTAAACTCACATCCACACTCTCTAGCGTTCTGCCGTCTTCGCTTGCCTTCCGCCTGGCCTGTACACTCTGGATCTAACCCAGTCGATACACAAGTGTCTGGGGACCTTGGCGACTGGCCACACTGCGCTGACATCGATTCCTCCCGTCGCCGACATCGAGCCTCAGCCACAGTGGATGGCTCGGACGCTACCGCTGCGGTGCCACCTCAAGCTCCTTCGGACACGGCACAGAATCGACACAAATCGAGGCGGCTTTGTGTCTAATCTGGCGCTGGCATATTTGGTGGGGTTTGCCGCCAGTCCAGATCCTTCTGTCATTACCGTCTCCCACTGCGTTATTCCCAATCTGGCTCTACTAACATGCTCCCTCTCCCGCGCAGCAGCATACCAACTACCACTGACAGTCTGCATTGCATGCACGCGTGCTAATAATCGTACCAGGCTCTAACTAAATCCTGTGCCTGTCGGTCGTAATACAACTACAACACCTCTCCGAGTGTATCCGTTCAGTGGCACATCTCCTGCCCATCATTTGCTCTTTCTTTCCGCTCCCCGTTCTTCTCACTACCGACTCCTTTGCTCGGGGGTATCTGCCGCCTACGCCCGCAGGGACACGCGGTTTACGGCGGGCATGCTGCGGGGGCGCTCGCGGCCGACTCCCGCCGGGCCCGCGGGCTCGTCCTTGGTCTTGCTCCGGGATGGGATGATCTTGGTCTTGCTGCGCGTCATGGGCGCAGGGGCGGGCACGGGTGCTGGGCTGGGAACCGTGGCTGGTAAGCCATCCAGGGGGCTGGCGTCGGGCAGAGCAGCAGGCTGCGGCCTGGGGGAGGCCGTGGGACTCGCGCTGCCGTGGTCCGAGTTGGGCACGCACGACGGACGCTCGTAGTCTGCCGGGTCGCCCAGCGAGAGCATCTCGCGGAGGTCGAGTTGCTGCGTCTCCCACCAGTGGTCATCATACGCGCGCTCAAAGCTGTTCGTGTGCGGCTGGTAGCGCGGGTACACGTCGTAGCCGCGGGGGTAGAAGCGGCGCGGGTGGCGCGCAAAGCCGTACTGGTGCTCGGGGCCATCGAGGTACGAGTCGACAACGTCGGCAATCGTGCCCTCGTCGTCCACCTCAATCTCGGGCGTCTCGGGTTCCGGAATGTCCATGTCGCCGCTGTCAATGTTGATGTCGTCTGTGCTCCAGCCGACCTCGGTGTCCATTTCGTCGTCGTCTGAAAACTCCGAGTCGGTTTCAATGTTTGGTGACGCGCACAGAGTCATCATTGTCGCCTCGTGTACTGGCGCACGGAGCGTCGCGGACGCGTCGTGACGCGCACGATGAGGTGAAGGGGTGTAGGTTTGCCGGTCGCGTGTTGAGTTGTTGAGTGAGTTGTTGACGGACATGGCACCGCGGCTGCTGCCGCTGCCGCTTGCAGATGGGCGGCGCGTAGGGTACAGGTCGTCGACCTTGGACCGGAACGTCCAGCCCTTGAACGCCAGCTCCTTGCGGATACCGAGCACCTCCTTGCCGCACGCCTTGTCGCCGAGCAGGGGGTCGCGTAGGTACAGCGCCGAGTTGCCTGGGGCTAGAGGCTCGTCGGGAATGTCGTCGTCAAAGTGCTGGGTGTCGTCGACGCTCCGCAGGCTGGGCTGGAACGGCGGGTACATTTCGTGGAGACGCGACCAGTCGAGATCAGTGAACCAAGGGTGGTTCATGAGCTGCTCAACACCGTCGTGCCCGAGGGGCCCGTCGAGTATGCCACACGTGCCGCCAATGGAGGTGGTCGACGCTGTCGCGCTGGCCAGCCCCATGAGACCTGCTGTGGAGCCGCGGCGGCCGGTCGCAACGTAGCCAAGACGGTCCTCGGGCTCGCACAAGAGGCGCTTCATAAAGTCGAGCGCAAGCGGGGAGACACCGCTGCGACGGGGGAACTGCAACTGGTTACGCCAGTCCAGGCTGTTGTCAGCTGGTTTCAAAGTTACCACCTACATTTTCTTTCGAGCGTGTTCTCTCGAGCTGCCGATAAACGGGATGGTGCCGTAGATGGCCTCGTAGACGATGACACCGAGGCCCCACCAATCAACACCGAAGCCGTATCCGTTTCCGCGGATGACCTCTGGGGCCATGTACGAGTTTGTTCTGCGGTTAGCAGCTGCTTGCAGGCCCGGTACTTACCCGCAGATGGTGTACGCTTGCCGGCGACGGTTCTTGCTCCTCCAGCTGAGAAGGTTCTTTCCCTTCTCACCCCAGCCGGCGCCAGCACCCTGCATGCCCTCGAGGTTGCGCCTGCGGTTGCCAAACGCGGGGCGGTCGAGAGGGATGCCGTGGCGTTTGAGGACCGCGCGGCGCTGGTGCTCGTAGTATGCAGAGTCGTGGGCCCAGTGCAGATCGGTGGCAAGGCCAAAGTCGGCAACGCGAATGTGGCCCTCGTGGGTGAAGAGAAAGTTGTCAGGCTTGACGTCACGATGGATGTATCCAAGCCTGTGCGTCTGGTGCAGGCCCAGGATCATCTCAGCGGCATAGAAGCGCACCATGTCCTCGGGAAGCGAACCGCGGGACACGAGGAGTGTCAGCAGATCACCGCCGCCCATAAACTCGAGGGTGAAGAACAGATGATCCTCGTCCTGGAACGAGTAGTAGAGTTCTGGGATCCAGCTGGGCCCGCCGAGGGTGTGTGTAGCAGCAGCGGACAGCAGGTCCTTTTCAGCCCTAATGTGGCCTTCCTGGCCCATGCGCAGGAGACTGCTTTGTCAGCGTTATTCCCTCATGGCAAAGACTCACTCAGTCTTGCGGAGCTGCTTGATCGCCACAATGCGGCCGTTCTCGCGCTCCTTTGCGATGCGAACTACACCAAAGGCGCCTTGGCCGATGACACGACCAAACTCAAAGGTCTTGGCGCTGGCCCGCCCACGGCGCTGGCGTCCGCCACCAAGTGCCGGCCCGTTTTGGCGGCCGAGCGCGTCGTAGAACTGCTCAAAGTACAGAGCACAGGCGGCGGCGCGCTCCATGGTGACTAGCGTGGGGCGCTGCTTGTTATGGGGATACCGCAATACGGTGGGGCTCATGATAAGATCCGCCGTGCTCCCCGGTGTAGCTGGTGGCGGAGGAGAGAACGTTTCGGCCCGCGGGCTCATCGTGCCGAGGGACAGCTTGTTGAGCACTTTTGGGCGTCGCCGCGCGGTTGAGGCCGGCGCAGTTGGTGCATCATCGCCGGCTGGTCCGCCTACTGTACCAGTCGCGGGGCTCCGGCCGCCGACCGACCACGTTCCGTCGCTGACAGCAACACCAACGACGCCCAGGCCGACATTTCCTGGAGGCCGTTGAACGGCAGGTGCAGGACCAACGCCGAGAGCTGTCCGCGTGGATGCGGGGCCCGTGCGCATACTGCCAGTGCTGGGGGTAGTGGTATTTGGCTTACTGCTCTCCGTCACGTTGACGGTACTGATGCTGACTGCGGCCGGGATCGACACGGCGACCGGCATCCACTGCGCGGGTGTCGGGGCTCGAATGTTGGGGTTGTGTGCCTTTGCGCTTCCGTCGAGCGGTGTCCGGGCTACTGGTGGTCCGACGAGGTGATCTGCGGCAGCGGCGTACTTTGCTAGCAGCCTGGACTCGTGTTCGGACAGCACGACCTGGGAGGACGCAAGGGCAATGTCGTTGTAGCGCCCGGGGATGACGAGATTGAGCAGCCAGCGGGAGGGGGAGAAGGGGCGTTGCTGGTCCATTGTTATCTGTCGTTTACTGGGTCGTAGGGCGCAGGGGGATGGTAAATGAATGTCGGATTGAGTGACCGCGGACGATCGCTCAGAGATTTTTGTCTTCTTCGCCAACGTTGCCGGGGCTTCTTGGCTGATAACGACCGGGGCGTTGGGAGATGTCGCCACTCGCCTGCTCACTGGGGGCAGCGGCAATGGCAAGGGCCAGCAGCGGCGCTCCTGGTCCTTGTCGACTCTAGCGTCCCGTGCCTGCCTGGGTGTTGTTGTCGACGTCGTCGCCGTCCTTGCGATGAGAAGGAGAGGAGAGAGAAAGTGGAGTGGCGACTGGGTTTGTCTAGTGAAGGTGACAAGGGTGTCGGGCCACTAGCAGCTCTTCTGCCCTCCTTTCTGGACGTGGGGGTGAGAGCAAAGACGTCAAGAAGAAGTGTGGGGGAGTGGACAGGCGATGATGGGGGGTGGTGGATCTTCTGTGCGGTTGCGGCAGATAACTAGGGTGGTGGTTGCTGGTACGGTCCGTGGAGACCCACAGCAGGATACTGGCGGGAGCTGAGGGGGTGGTGAGTGTGATGCGTGTGATGAAGGGTCTCTCTGGGGGCGTTCACAGGTGGAGTCTATCAAGCGGCTTCTGGCTGAGGCTGAGGGGGTGGTGGTGTGTTGTGGTGGTGGTGACGAGGAATGCAGAAAGTCGAGTGAGTGGAGGGGAGGTGGTCGTGGGGTGGTCGTAAGAGATGGCTCGTATCGGTCGGTTGTTGTCGGGAACAGTAGGTGTGTACAAGAAGGGCGAGTGGATCAGATGAGACGAGAAAGCAAGCAAGAGTGACCGCCGAGCACACGACCGAGTACGCAGGCGAGCGAGCGAGCGAGCGAGCGAGAGAGAATGAGTAGAGATGGACAGAGTGTGTGCGCTGGTGTCACAAGTGACCAGGGCGGCGAGGGTGGGTGGTGTGCACGATGCGCTGGTGGCTCAGGCTCGCACAGAGCACGAGCACGCGTCGAGGGGCACAATACAGGCTGGCCGCTAGCACTGGCTTCGCAGGATGGCTACAGGATGGCTGCAGGATGGCTGCAGGATGGCTGCAGGATGGCCGCGGGCTGGCCAGTTGGCGCAAACAAGCATCCCAGAGGGCTAGGAAGCAAAGGCAAAGTCAGATGCAAGGCGGCGCCAGTGACGCTGTCCCTTTGCTGGCACAGGTGGGTGGTGTGGTTCCGACGTTCTGTGCACGCATGCAAGCCAGCACCAGCGGAGGGGTACCCGCACAAGAGCCAGCCCTTTGTCCACCCCTGTCGGATACCGGTGTGATGGCCAGTGGCGAGCGCCAAGGTGGTTTGTATTGGCCTGGCCCTTTGTGTCCCCGCCGTCCTTGCAATGTGCTTTGCCCAGGCTTTTTGGAGTCGCTTAATCCTGTGCCCATGAATGTGCCGTGCGCCGCGTCGTGTTCACTCTCCGCCCTGCAGCGCCTCTAACTGCCTGCGACCGCGAGGCGTTCCTAACGCCACTGCCCTGGCCAGTTGGCCGGCGCCGCGTCTCAGCTGCTGCACACAGGGGAGTGCAGAACAATAGAAGGCGGCAATGGTCTCTGGCTTTGTGATACGAGCACCAGAAACACAGGGTTCGGTCGGGGGGTCGGCGCGGGGGATCATCGGGGTGTGGGGGTACGCATAGGAGGAGAGGAAGATTGTGTGGAGAAAAAAGTAGCAGAGGAGCCAGCCCGTCTTTGTTACGCAAGACCGTAGGCGCAGATCGGTGTGGATTGCGGCGCTGTTGGGTCTGGAGGAAGTAAGGACAATGGTATGGTGCCGCCCAGGGTCAGAGCGGTACGAGGCGGCCTCGGGGCGGCCGAGGTTTGAGGAACTAATGGCATACGGGGGGGATTAGGCAGGAGACAGTCGTGTATCGGTGAGTGAAGCCAAGCGACATGAGGGCGGCGCATGAGCGCAATGGGTCTCGCCGGGTGCTAGCCGAGCGGGTGGGGTGTCATGTAGTTGTGTGGCAACGGCCAACGGCCGCTCTTGCTGCTCCAATGCAAGCGGTGGTGCGTGAAGAGCGGCGCGGCCAATTCACTGCCGCTGGATCGGTGCGCACGTCGCAGAATCCAGGAATGTGTCCGACACGCGATGCACCTCGGCCCTGGCCAGCTTCATCTCGCCGAACTCTACGCCGCTGGCCGCTGGCCGTGGTTGTGGTCCTTGTCCTGAGGCCGGAGCCTGAGGTGGGGGCGTCCAGCAAGGGCGWGKMYCWCGAGGATGTGAGTCGAGCCCGCGAGCCCCAAGCTACAGCCTGCCTCACGCCGTCCTCACTCCTCGCTGCCCCTGCCATGGGGAGCGGGCACGGAGGGGCGGAGAGCCTGGCCTGGCCGTTTCACCCTGTGCAGCCCACTGCATACTTCTGTGCCAGCTACCAGCTACGCTGCCAGTTACCAGACCCATTGTGTGGAAAGAAGGCACACGGGTTTCAATTCACTCGAGAACACGCGGCCCGAGCGTCCACTCGCGTTGAGGCTGGCAGAGCCCCGCACGACGCCACCGGAAGGGTCCGGATTTCGGGCGCCTCCGGGCCCGCGGTGGATGGGTGCAGGCATACCGGCTCTTACTGGGTCTGCAGCGTCTGCGATCTGATGCTTGCCGCGCGGGCAGCGTGGATCTGTAGTGATGCCCAGCCAGTGTCTTCTCAGAAGCGGGAGAAGCTGCGAGTATTCAATGGCTCGGAGTATGCGCGTTACGCACCTGGCCSAYMGCAAGTGCCACATTCGTCGGATCTTGATCTGTGGGCCGGGGACACGACCCGAAGCATCATGACGCACCAGGCTACAATCGCTGGCCAGACCATGCCGCTTTCCATGCCCGAGCTCATTGTTCTTGGCACCACGCCAGAGCCGCGCGGCATGCGGCATGCGGCATGACGCATGACGCACCGCGGCGCCCGTGGCCCGCTGTCCAGCTGACAACTGGCCACGGACGCGGCGCTCCCCCTTTCCCACTACAGCTGGTCGAGGCGCGCCCCGTCCTGTATGCTTTATGTCAGCTCGAATCGCGACCGTCTCGCGTTTCTTGTCGCGTCTCGTGTCTCGCACGGCACAGGCCGGCGCGGAAAGTAGGTTCAWGWCTGCGMGGCAGRCGSGCCSTCGCCTAGCACGCGCGACATGCTGTTCCGTGAAGCATGTAGCATGCGTCGCCCACACACATGCACGCCGCGCACCGCGCACCGCGCACCGCCCACCGTACGCATCATACTACACGGTGTGCGCAGTGTACACCGTACATCGCTTCGCGCTTCGCGCTTCGGCTTCGCATACTCGTCTCCATCTGCGCGATGGGCATGCCGCTCGCCTTCGTTCTTGCCCATGACTGCGTATCTCGCCTCTACGGAACCGGCGCTGACCATTGTCTGGAACTCGAATCCGGCCTCGGAACAACAAAGCGTGCTCATTTCCACGCTCTCCTCGGCCGTCGCCTCGGACGCACGTTTGTGCGGATCACCCAGTACACGACACTGCGAGACATTGGGCAATTGCGCAATTGCGCAATCTGCCCCTCCATTCCGCAGCAGCCGTGTCATCGGACCGGACTGGGCATGGACGGAACATGGACGGAACTCATGAACGGCTGCAACGCCTCGAGCCGAGAGGCCAGCTTCGGTATGCCCAGCTGCACCTCGAGGAACAGGCCGCCGCGTCGCTGCGCTCATTCCACACCTCGTCATTCACCTGATCGCCAGACCACGCACGCATCAGCCATCCGCGCAGCTCATCCATCAGCCACACTCCAGCGGCCCTTGCACGGCGCGCGGCTGCACGGTTTTCTGTTCTGATAACCAGAAACCCAAGTGTACATCTCGTATCTCCTAATTCTAATCTATTACTGTCAAAAGTTATCGCTATCACAACTGGTCTTCTTTTCGCTCGCTCTATCTCGCATCTACCCATAAAGCACGGCCCGGGCTCCCGGAGAATAGGGGACTGGCCTTGGGCCCAACCCGCACGCGACGCATACTTTGCGCCGCTATCCGCACCGAGAGTCGGGCGATGCGAGCCATGCAGCTCGCGTGCTTCTGTTGCTCGCATTCTTCCTCGCACTGCGTCTCGCGGCGGTCCAAGCGCGGGGATAGACCATTCGTATGCGGTCGCTCGCCTCTCGGGGGTCGTTCATCTCGCCTCGCCTCGCCTCCGCTTATCGCCTGTAGCTTTTGATATCACGCTCCAGGCCTACATGCGGAGAATGTCCCGGGCCGTCTTGCCCTGCCGAGGGGGCTTGTAGCCGGTCGACAGGTGGTGGGAGGACGCCGAGTACGCGTGGCTCGTCGGGGACGTGCCGGATTTTGCGGGGCCGCCGTCGAGGCTAAAGTCCTCCGAGTCGAGCCCCGCGTTGCGCCGGTGCCCCGGCGGCATTGCGAGCGCGGACATGAGTGGCGTGCTGCCAGTCTTGGAGGGGCGGAGGGTCTCGGGGGAGGAGAAGGCAAGAAGCAGGTTGGCCGCCTCCTCGGCGCCGAGATCCCCCGCGCGTGGGTGCGAGTGGCCGACGCCCGGCGGAGGCATAGTGAGGTCGGGTGGGGACGGCTGCTTGCGGTCGCCGTCAAAGGTGCCGGGAGTGTCGAGCGCGCCGCCAAAGAGGGAAATGTTCTGCAGCGGGGCCATGAAGGGGCTCGGCTCGGGGGGGCCGGTCGCACTTGACGCGGTGCTGGCGGCGCTGCCCCCGTGGTATGTCAGGAACGGCGACGTGGGGGACGGCGTTGGGAAGGGGAGGTAGATATTCGGGCTGGGCTGGCCGGGGAGGCGTACCGAGCTGCCCATGGTGTTGTTCCTGTGTGACTGAGCGGACGAGGCAAGCAGCGAGGCAATGCTGGGCGGGTGGGGATTCGGCGAGATGGTGCGGCCCGACGAGTCGGTGTTGTCTGACCCGTTGTGGCTGCGGCGCGCCAGAGTGAGCGCGGGAGGAAGATCCGTCTCGGCCTCGGTTTCATTTGGGTCTGGGGACATGGGGGCTGACATGTGCAGTGGCGGCGTCATCGAAGGCGACGGGGGTGTCGACTGCGACGCCGGCTTGCGTGGGGAAGGGTGTTCCGAGTGGTAGTGGTGAGGGGCGACTGGCGAGTGGTGGTACCCCGTGTGCGAGTTTGACCGGTGAGAGTTTGACCGCGCGAGCGAGTGCGATGACTGGGACACGCGCGACTGGGACCGCCACGCCGCGACCGAAGAGTCATTTGAACCGGAAGCGTGAGACGAACGGCCGCCATACGAGCTCCTCCGCGGGGAGCGGGACCGTGGCTCGTCGTCGATATCCATCTCCTCGCTCTCGGACACGCGGTGCATGTCTGCGATGCGGTCCTCGAGATCCGCGACCTGCTGCTTGAGCTCACGCATGTGTTGCACAGTACGCTCGAGCACCTGGGTAGTCAGCATCAGGCGCACGTGCCACACCCAGAGAACATCATTTTGGGTACATACCTCGAGCTTGAACTCTCCGCCTTTGCCACCGTCGTCGCCGAGACCGGGGACCATGCCGCGGAGCTCGCTGAGAGCAGAGTTGATCTTTTCTCTTCGGCGGCGCTCGATGAGGGAGTGGTTTGCTTTGCGCAGCTGTTCACGCGACATTGGGCGTCCGTTGGGACCCGTGCGGACGGCACTGTTGTCGGGTGGAGACATGTCGCCTGCTGTGGAGGGGGTGGCGGCTACAGGCTTGGATTGGATACGCTTCGGGCGCGGGGCACGCGATCCAGATGCGCGGGAAGGATCGTAGTCGAGGTCTCCGCCGTGGCTGGAGGGGGAGGCAGAGCTCTCTGGGACTGGAGAGCGGGAGCGCTCACGATCGTGCTTGCGCTTGCGGGGCAGCGGGGGCGGGGGCATGAGTGAAGAGTATGGGTAGTAGGACGAGGAGGAGCTCGCCACTGTAGATATAGACGAGTAGCTAGCTGTCGTGTTGGAGGAGGACGTTGTACGTGGCGGAGGGGGGCGACTCGGATACGGGGGAGGGAGTGAGGAGACTAGAGCAGCAAACGGGTCGTATCTTGAAGAGGATGAGGAGGAAGAGGGATTGTTATTGCTGCTGCTGGTGCTTCTTCTAAGGCCGGGGAGAGCTGGGGAGCAGTGCTCTACCCAGGCCATGTTGATGAGGATGATGAGGGAGAACTGTAACTGCCGCGGCGACGTAAGAGCAATAGAGACTGGCGGACTGCAGGACGAGACGGAAGCCAGGCGTCAGGCCCGAAGGAGGAGCCGATGACCTCTGCTCCGAGACGGTGGGGAGGGGGGAGAAGGGGATGATGCACGAGGTGGGATAGAGCGGACGCAGCTAAAGCATGCAGCAGCGCAGTGCCGCCGCCTGCGTTGAGAGACCGAGAGAGAGAACGGTTGGTCGTGTGCTCGTGTGATAGCAGCGGTCGAGCTGGTTTGTTGATGCCGTCTGGGCTGGGGGTGGAGGCAGAAACGTGCGTGCGTTCTTGTCGCCTGAGCAGTCTCGGTGGTGTCAATGAGTGACGCACGAGGGCAGCAATGTCCAGATGGTTCTAAACCTTGTCGCACGACGAGCACAAGCACGGGCACGAGCACGAGCACGACCGTGGGCTCCTCTTGTTGAGAATTCTAGAGCACGTCTGGGTGCATGCTCGCGAGACCAGAGAGACAATGACGCCGTCGCACGACCAGTGGATGGCCGTCGACACAAAGACACACGGTCGCACGAGTTGATTCTGTCACACGTTCCGGGATGGCGTCTGTCTGTAGTCGGGGCCGGGCTGCCGGTGGGTGGGATTGATGCGGCGGTGGTGGTGTGTGAGTGAATGGAAGAGAACAGAACCTGGAACCGAACAGCTGGAAAATGACATGTTGTTCACAGGACCCGGCAAGGCAGTGAGCGGGACAGAGATAACAGCGAGCAGCAGAGGTGGTTTGCTATTTCTGCCACCCGTCCCCCGCTTCCATTCCTCCCCCTCCGCTTCTCGCACTCTTTCTCTCAGCAGCAGCACCAGAGCCACCGCTCTCGCAATCGCCTTGAAAGCGTATGCGTTTGATGCTCTGGGCGGCTTTTTTTTTCCATGGTTGCGGGGCAAATGCTCGGCCAAGCCAAGGACTGGGCTGGGTCTTGGGTCGATTCTTGGCAGAGAGGTAAACGAAACAACGCACGTTTATGACGGGCAGCGCGCGACTCCCAAAAACGCGGGGTCTCCACATTCTGCCCTCTCTGCCCCGGGGCATGCATGCCAACCGCCCTGCGCCAGCCTATGAGCTGCCAGGGAGCCAGGCAGGGAGGGTGTAGCATGCATACTCGAGCACACGAGCGCTCCAGATTGCCGCTGAGTGGCTGTTCACAGGTCCGAGAATGGACCAGAAATGGAACAGACGACGACGCGGCGGTACACGATTGACAAAAAACAAACGTGCGAAAGCCTCTCCACCGGATCCACCCACCGCTGCCGTCACTGCCACCACTGCCACCACCCCCTGCAGCGGTACTAGTCCTCCCGCCCCACAGCCGGCTCGTATTGGAATTTCACCCCCCCCGGGCAGGCTACAAATGACGCTGACGCATGACGCCGCATGAGCATGACGCGTTTATATCAAGGCAGCTCTGAGGGTTAGACATCTACGGTGGTGGTGGAGCATTGGCGGCGTGATAAGGACTGCTACGGACATACATCCGATCTCCGCCACACTCGCCGGCCATCGCCGATGCCCATGTGCATCCCGGTATCACGGGCCGCAGTGTGGCTGCTCTCGGCGTCATCACAACAGAGCGCGCAGAGCGCGTGCCCATCCTGCTCGTGTGACCTCTGAGCGCAGATCGCTTCTAATGGTGCTCCGGATGAACGCATATCACTCGTCACTCACTCACTCTGATCTAACGATGCGGCTCGCCACTCTCCTCGTGCTGATCGCCTCTGTGGCGGGATCGCCCGCTGCCGTCGTCGCGCCGCAGCTCGCGCCCAGGTACTGCGACCTGCCCACGCTCCGCGAACAGAACGCGCTCGAGCAGTCCTGGGTATACCAGCGCTGGGAGCGTGTGCCGTCCATTCTCCGCAAACAGTGCGTGGCCACCTGCGTGCCTGCGTGTAGGCGCCGCCACCGCCGCACACATGACACTGACCCGCGCTGACGCGCAGCGGCTACGACGCGTGGATCCTCAGTATGCGCGAGTACGCCGAGGACACTGCGTTCCGCGCGCTCGTGCCGAGCACGACGGTCTTCTCGGCGCGCCGCCGGACGCTGTTCCTCTTCCACACGAGCGAGCGGCTCACGTCGCCGCTCGTGCTGGTCGACAACACGGACGCGCTGTGGACGACGCTCAACACGACGCTGTTCCAGCTCGACCCCGCGCGCATCGCCATCGACACGGACGCGCACGTCGCGTTCGGCGACGGCCTGCACTCTGGCGAAAAGCACACGCTCCTCGCACACGTGCACCCGACGTACGCGGCGCGCACGTCGAGCGCGCGCGACATTCCTGTCCAAGTCGTCGCGCTGCGCGCCGGCGGCGCGCCGCAGCTCGAGCAGTACCGGTGCATGATGGCAAACGTGTGGGCCATGGTCGCCGAGGGCTTCTCCGAGCGCGTAGTGACCGTCGGGCGCACGACGGCCGACGACCTCGAGTGGTGGTTCCGCGACACCATGCGCTGGCGGCTCGGCGTCACGACGTGGTTCCACCCCGACGTCAGCATCGTGCGCCACCCCGCGCTCCCGAGCACGGACGAGGACCCGTACGTGCGCCCCGGCGACATGCTGCACGTCGATATCGGCATCACCGCCATGGGCATGAACACGGACACGCAGCACCTGGGTTACGTCCTGCGCGCCAACGAGACGGCGCCCCCCGCGGGCCTGCGCGCGGGCCTGCGCGCGGGCAACGCGCTCCAGGACATTGTGCGCGCGGAAATGGTGCCGGGGCGCACGGGCGACGAGGTGCTCGCGGCGACGTTTGCCGCCATGGAGGACCAACACCTCCGCGGCGACATCTACAGCCACCCGATCGGCGACTATGGCCACTCGGCCGGCGCGGTCGTTGGCATGACAAACATACAGGGGCCGGTCCCCCACCTCGGCAGCATGAAGGTGCTCGAGGACTACTGGACAAGCATCGAGCTCGCAGCCATCGTCGACGTGCCCGAGTGGGGCGCCGAGGTCCGCGTAAGTCCTCATGCACCCACCCGGCTGACACCCAGTTTGAGCTCGAGGAGGACGTCTTCTGGTCCCCAGAGACGAAGCAGTTCGAGTGGGTGTATGGCCAGCAGAAAGAGTTCCACCTCGTGCGGCCCCCACCCGCCGCACAGCCCGCACGGTCGGGAGCCTGGGCACTCGTACGCGCTGCTGTCGGTCTGTAGAGCCCCTGCCGGACGTAGATGCTTACATGGCCTCCACTATGCTACGGCTGTCTACTGCTTGCGGTCCGCTCCACATGATACTCCTTGTCTTCCGTTTCCGTTCTTCCCTCGCAGGCCACTCCACTCACGCCCGCTGCGGCCAGGCATTGATCCCATCCTTGACACCGTCGACAGCTCTGATGATATGTAGCAGGGCCGCAGTGTCGCCCGCCTCGCGCGCACGCTCCACGTCCTGGGCGTGCCCCTCCAGCGTCGCTTCGATCGCCTGGAGTAAGACGAGTCGCTCCTCCTCTCCAAACGTGCTGTTGCGCGCACGCTCGAGCGCGCGCTCGCCACACGCCGTAATATGCTGCTTCGCCTTGTCGGCCACCATGCGCACTTGTTGTTGTTGCTGTTGCTGCTGCTGTTGCTGCTGCTGCTGCTGCTGCTGCTGCTGCTGTTGTTGTTGTTGTTGTTGTTGTTGTTGATGTTGTTGCTGCTGCAGTTGCTGTTGCTGCAGCAATTGCTGAAAGTCTGCCACCGTCGCAGCATGCTGCTGTGCCGCCTGGTTCTGGGGAATGACGTGTGTGCCAGTCTGCGGGCTCCGCAGTTGCGGCACCAACAGCTCGGGCAGGAGGCCCTGCTGTTGCGCGAGTTGTTGAGCTCCCTGCGCCGCGTTTCGCTGCGCCTGCTGATGCTCCGCGGCTATAATTGCCGAAAGCCTCTCCTTCGCCGCCTCACTGATTTGCGCTTCCGGGGCCCCCGGGTTGGCGGCCCGGAGGTTTGCGACAAGCTCGTTGTACCGGTTGATATTCCGCTGGTCGATGGCACTCTGCTGTTGCTGCTGCTGTTGTTGCTGTTGGAGCTGAAGCTGGAGTTGGTGTTGTTGGTGTTGGTGCAGTTGCTGTCGCTGCAGCTGCTCGTGGGCTTGCTGCGGCGTCATGCCCTGGGCGGCGGTCTGGAATGACCCTACTACCGGGGAGCCATTGATGCCGGGCCCCGGCATGGTGGGGGACCGGAGCAGTCCGGCAGAAGGGACGACGGGCGACACGCTCATGCGGGTGGTAATGGCGGGGGAGGCGGCGACAGCGGCAGCGACGGCGCGAGCGAGAACCTGTTGGGCTGTATGGGTCTGGTTGTGTTGAGCGACAGCACTGGTCGGGGTGGGGCTAGTTGACGCAGCGGTCGCGATCGCGCTCGTGCCAGAGGGTCCAGCACCAGGCTGCGCCGAGGCAGCCGCGGGGGGGTCGGTCGTCGGAGGTGCAGAGTTGGGGCGCGCGTCAGCCGCGGGGGCGGCGGATCCGTTGGATTCCGCGGCGGGAGCCACTGCTGGCTCGCTCGTCATAGTTGTGATCACAGGCCGCGCAGGGGCCGAGGACGGCCCGGCCGAGTCTGTCGCCGCGCGCGCAGTGGCTTCAGCGCGCGCATACGCTGCCCCGTCGCCCTCGCGCAGTATCTTCATGACGTCCTGGAGGATAAGGCTGTGGAGGTAGTCCTTTTTGCGTTCGAACGCTGCCGTAATGACCGGCGGGAGCGTCTCTTGTATCAGCTTGGCTATTGTTGGACGCATGTATTCGTCGGTGATGGTGTCGCGGAGCTGCTTGACTTCGGCGCGCAGGGCCGCGACCTCTTCGGCCGTAGCGGAGCCCGGGGCGGGTGCAGGTGAAGGTGCAGGCGCACTTGCCGGGGAGGTCGTGTCATTTGCTGTCCCGGTCGCTGTGCCAGTGACAGAGCCTCCAGAGGCCTTGAGGGCGTTGATCTCAGCCTGCATCTGCTTCATCTGCTCCATCATGTCGCGCATCTGGGCCTCCGCACCGGCGGACGCGCTGGTGCCCAGGACACCAGCGGCAGCGGCGACACCAGCGGCGGCACCGGGAGCAGGGGTCCCCGCCGCGCTGCTCCCTGTCACCGCGGCGCTCCCGTCGCGCAGGCTCGGATATCCTCCCTCGCGACGTCCGGCGCGGTCCCTGCGGCGCTTCTGCTCCTCCTCGATCTGCTCGCGGAACTCGTCGAGATCGTAGCCCTTTTGCGCGATATCCTCTTCTAGGTCGTCGACGCGCGTTAGGACCCTGTCCATCTTCTCGTCCGTTTCCTCCACGCGGCTGATTAGTTGATGGAGCAGAGAGCGCGCGCGGGAGCGTTTTGCTTCGGAAGAGCGGTCCTTGGGTGCGTTGGAAGTGGAGGGCGCCGCAGCGGGCGCCGGCGTGCCCTCATCAATGTCCATGTCGGCCTCGCCTGCGGGTCGCGGCGGTGGTGGCGGGGGCGGTACGGCGCTGGTTGAGGGAGGCCGCACCTCGGGTGTTGCGCTGATCTCGCCCTCCTCGCGCAGCCGCTGTTCTCCTTTGCCCTTGTCCTTGGGCTCGTCCTTTTGCGGCGGCGGGACCTCGTCCTCGAGCTTGGCGATGCGCTCCCGCAGCCTCTCGAGCGTGAGCTTGTCCAGATCCGGCTCCTTTGTTCCGGACCGCGAGAGGGCCTGCTGGAGGAGGTCGACAAACTTGTCCTGGAGGGCCTCGGTATCGGACCGCAGAGCCTTGTCCGCCGCGGCGAGCGAGCTGCGCGCTCCATCAAGCGCGTCGTCATCCGCGAACTGGAATCCGCGCATCCGCTCAAGTGCACGCGACGCCATGCCCCGCTTGTGCGTGCTTTCCATGACATCCTGGAGGGATCTGCTGTCAGTGCAAGTGGGGCGGAAAGGACATACTGTGTAAACGCGCCCAGGCCACGGAACACACCAGCGCGGTCTCCGATAGGCGAGCGAGAGCGCGAATGGGATCGAGAATGAGGACGGCGGCCGCGAGGGGGAGACGGGGAGCGAGAGCGGCTACGGTCGCGGTAGACGCACGAGTCGCGGCGCGGGGGCTGGTCACGGTACGGCGCCGCGTCTCGGGGCGGCGGGCGATACGAGCCAACGGCTGTTGGTCTACTGGGGTTGCTGGTGTTCGGTGAATAGTTGTTGTAGCGCGCTGGCGGAGGAGCTGCTGGTGGTGGTCGGCTGTCTGGCGGGCGGGACGGCAACGAAGGGTGTCCCAGTATCGGCGAGCGTGAGCGTCCGCGCGTACTACCGGTCACTGGCTGCACGCGCCGAAAGCCGTGGGATGCAGTGTTTGGGCTGCTGCCCGAGCTTCCGCCGCCGCCGCCGCCGCCGCCGTAGTTACTTCGTGGTCGGTCGCGCTCACGGGGATCATGATAGTCGCGGGCGTTCCGCGCGTCCCGGCCACGCCATTCTCCGGGCTCCATGGGCGGGGCGGGTACGGAGGGGGGTAGCTTGGGTGCTGGAAGAAGGAGAGAGTGGTGGATGGATTGGAAGAGGGAGAGAGAATCTCCAAGTGGATGATGTGAGTGACAACCTGGGCAGGTTGACTTGGGCGCGCGCGGGGGTCGAGTAGCGAAAATAACGTTCCGCGACAACAACAACACCGAAACTAGTAGGGGCGAGCAGGCAGCAGCCACTGTAGCAGCCGACGCGGCAGCACCTACTCGTCATGCAACTCGTTCTGGACGACATACAACATGCTCTCACGCCGTCTGTGCTCATTCGGCAACGGCATCGTCATCGGCAGTAGTATCGTAACCATATAACATGTCTCTACAATAGAACATCACATGACAGCCAGCCGCCTCGTCTACTCGTCCGTCTTCGCATCTGCATCTGCGCCGCACCCTCGGTGTCGCTCACGACTAGTGCGTGGGGCCGCCGGCCTGTCCCAGATATCGAGTTCACTGATCTCCGTGTTGGTATGCGTCGCCGTCGCCATCGACCCGGTCGACTGGTCGTTTGTCTTTTCCGCGGCAGCAAGCTGGTTGATTTACAATTGTCTCGCCTCGCTGATCATCTCGCTCTTCTATCTCTCCTCTACACTCCGGCACAGCGGCACGGGCCTAGTCCATGCGGGCCTCCTCCTCCTGGTCCTTGGAGGGCGGCGGCTTGGCGACGAGGCCCTCGCCGCCAAAGCTCGCGAGACGGATGATGCGGCGGCCGACCTGGCTCTCGCGGCGCTGGAGCTGGCCCTGTGCGGGGCCGGGGCCGTGCCCGGGGGACGTGGAGAGGGCGCCAGTCTCGGCGACGGTCGGATGCGAGGGGGCAGGGACGTCGACGCCGTCGAGGTAGCCCGAGGGCGACTCGGGCATGCCGTCGGGCGAGCGGAGAGGCGGGGACGGCTCGTCGTCGATGGGCAATGCCGCCAGAGGCAGCGGCGCAGGTGTGTGGTTGAGCTTGGAGGCGTCCATGGGTGCGGTGTGGTGGTTGGAGTCGGCTTGAACCATCTGTGCGAGGTCAGGTGGGTGTACAGAGGAGTGGAGAGAGCCAGAGCTTATTCATATATCATATAGCAGGTGAGCGAGGCTTTATTATTCAAGCCTCGCCACTGCCTCACGCGCACTGCCGTGTGTCGCGCGGTGTTGCGTGGGAATGAGAAGCCGCGAGGAGCAGGACATACATACCGTGGATGAGAAAGGCACGTTCTGTCAGATGTTCGCGGGGTGCACCGTATGTGGTGTATGACGACGACGGGGGTGGGTAGCCCTGAGCAAGCTAGCTGGCGAGTAGAGTTAGGTCGTGTACAGGAATGTGTGGAGCAGGAGGGGGAGTGGGAGTGGGCGACCAGTGATGAAGCGTTGATATATGGTGGTGGGAACGGGGAGTGGTAAGAATGGGAGTGGTGGCGATGGAAGATAAGGACAATGAGACAGAGGGTTGTTATAAAAAGATGCTCGTCGTCGGGAGGCGGGAGAGTGGCGAGCGACCAAGAGCCAAGAGAGAGAGAGAGAGAGAGATCCGAGAGCGGGACAAGTGTCGCGGCGACTTACCGATGTGCAGGCTGGCGTTGAAAATCCTATCCGGGACGGTCGCTACAGGAACAGTCTTGATGATCGAGGGTGCAGTGAGTAGAACGGGGTGGTTGTTGTTGTTGTTGTTGTCGTCGTCGTCGTCGCGGCGTCGCTTTCGGGTGGTGGAGAGACAAATGTCCGAGAGGAGGAGGAGGGAGGGGGAGGAGGAGTGCGGCGATCAGCGGATCCGACTGATGCTGTTGCCAGAGCCGAGGCAATTTGATTCCGCGGGGTCCAGGGCCACTTTGATACCACCACTGTGGCAGCTGACCCAAAGGTCTGAGGGTGAGAGTTGCACCATCCCCGTCACGTTATACAGCTTTCGGAAGAAAGTCCTCTCTTTGCTCACTCGGGGGTTGTGGGAGAGCTCTTTGCTTGCAGCCGTAGCCGCTTTGGGGAGAAAAGAAAACAAATGGACAAGAGGAACGGATGTGTCAGAGGACGAGACAACGGCGACGACAAATGACGATTGCCTCGGGGTCGGCTGCTGCGCCGGAAGTCCTTTCCGCGCCATCGCGGGGCGTGTCGCGACGGCCCGCAGCTTCTGTCTGTTTCGTCCTCTGCTTTATCCGACCGGATCGGAGGACACCCATCTCTGCTCTCGTACACGCGTGACGTGCCGCTTGCTCATGCTCAGATCTGGTGGGATGCCCGACACCCGAAAGACGCCTGTCGGGCAGACGAGCAGACGGCCAGACAGACGTGCAGATGCACTGCGGCAGCCCAGAACCACTTGGCCCGAACCCCATGGATCGAAATGCAAACTCAAAACTCGAGACTCCATTCATTTGCGCGGCAGAATGGAATGGTCGACTGCACACTGCTCGATCCCAACAATGCCAGATCTCCTCCGCCGCCCGCTCGGGTGTGGTTGACGGATAAATGAACCCTACAACACCAGAGCGTGCCTTGAATACTGACCTCACGCGGAGCTTTTCCAGACCACGCGAGGTCCAGATCCAAGCAGGTTCAGGTCCACCACTAGACAAAACAAACAAAGAAACAACAGCAAACAATGGCAGTGCGCCGCTGCAGGAGCACAGGAGCCGGACGGGAACGACCATCTCGAACCAGCAATCTGGAGTTCCAGGACCACAAGGCCTGGCCACTCGGTGGACGGCTCCTCCCCCGAGGCCGCAA
Organism: Apiotrichum akiyoshidainum; assembly: GCA_002973495.1. Classification (NCBI taxonomy): domain Eukaryota; kingdom Fungi; phylum Basidiomycota; class Tremellomycetes; order Trichosporonales; family Trichosporonaceae; genus Apiotrichum; species Apiotrichum akiyoshidainum. Next base: position 25,198 of record PQXP01000172.1, read on the forward strand.
GGCCTGCCAGTTTCCAAGCAACAGCCACGACCGAGCACATGATAACATGATAGCTGAAACCTCAGGTGGAAAAATGAAATGGCAAAACGTAATGGGTATGAATGAATGTGGGGCAAACGATCGCTCTGTACCTGGATTCGGGAAAAGCAAGCAAGGAGCAGCCACGCCTGCAGCCCAATCCGCGACTCACCGTCGTCGTCGTCGTCGTCGTCGTCGTCGTCATCGTCATTGCCGCTATCGGGATGGCTCCTCGGTGACACACCGAGGCCGGCGGCGGCGGACACGGACTTGGGCTTGGGCTTGGGCTTGGACTTGGACTTGGACTCGGGCCTGCCGATGCGGAGACGCCTTTTCCGCGGCGCGTCTCTCGGCCGCAGTGTCCGAAAGGCCTGGCCCACGCGTGAGGGACGTACGGCGGATAGCACGGAGCACAGAGGACACTAGAGAGCGGACGGTGGATGCGGCGGTGTGGAGATCATGCGCCTGGGGAGTGGCGACAGGATCGGGACAGCACCCAGCCTCGGCGTTCCGGCGCGGCACCGCACCCAGCACGTGCCCGCCCCATTTTTCCGCCGCTGCCGTCCGCCTTGGCCGTTCCGTGGCCCGCGCGCCGTGACGCTTGGCGAGGAACCCAGATAAACATGGCCACCGCGTGCCACATCTCAATCTCGGGTCTGATCGACAGGAACTGGGCCGCGTCTGCAGGGTCGGCCGTAAGTTCTGGGCGAGCAAGGCCACGCCGAGATCTAAGGTCCGAGCAGGTCCGAGAGGTCCGAGCAGGTCCGAGCAGCCTCGGACGTGCCCGCCCTCCGCTCACATTCCACGGCCATGCGCAGTGCGCGGCACAATCTGCCGGTCGCCGCGGTAGATAGGCAGAGAGATAGCAGCACGTCCGCGGGTTCTGCCGCTCATCGCGAGCCCGGGCCCCCTGCTGATAGGAACTAGTCCCGGCATGGTCCGGTCTGCAATGGCGCGATCAGATCAGCCGGTGACCTTGTCCGTGTCCGCGCGTGTCCGTGTCCGTATCAGTGTTTGCGATCGCACCAATGTCGATCGGGTCCTCGGCCCGCTTCCTTTATCCGGATGCGCACCAGTCGCCTGGCACCCGCGGCACCCGCGGCACCCTCCATCCTCTCCTCTATTCTCCGTTCGCGGTATGCGCACCCGGGGCCCAAACCTGCAACCCTAGGGCACATAGTGGACGACCATTACCCGCGGAATCCAATCGGCGCGCCCAAGTCTGTGCCAGTGCCTGCCCTCGCGACGACAACACCGATACTGAGGCCAAGGTTCGGGGCCCTTCCGTCGGCGAGGGTGGCTTTGGTTTTGACGTCCAGAGGCCACCTCATTCCGTCGCGGGTTCTCGGCCGCTTCGCTCGGTCCCTGTCCAGCTGCCAGTCTCGGTCGCCAGTTCTCGGTGGGCGTACATTTCGGCCGTGGAGGCGGATCCGGACACCGTATCTTGTCAGTAGTGAGTAGTGACCTCAGTCTGCCATGCCATGCCCCGCACTCCTCTGTCCCTCTCTTCTGCCTCCTCACCCGTCGCCGCGGCACATTGGTCCATGATGATATACTCACATCCGACAGCTTCTAGTTTTCACTGCCTTTTGCGCGCGCGTCGGCGAGCAGCGCACGGTACATGATGGGTGTAGGTGTTTTGGAGTCTGGGATGGGAGGGTATAGGTAGTTGGTGTTGTTGCTGTTGTTGTAGCTGCTGGGGGTGCTGATGCTGCTGCTGTTGATCGGTCCGGTGGAAGGGGCCTCGTGCTCGCCATCGCCGTCGTGTGCGTTCACTTCTATCTCTCTCTCTCGCTCTTCCTATCGTGGGCTATCTACTACTATATGACGAGCGTCATGATTCTGAACGTTAGCACAAACCCAGCACGGTCCACGTACCCGTTGCTACAGAACGCGTCTACTGTGCGCCCGTCGCTCGCGCCCTGGCGGAGGCCCGCTACGTCCGCCTCGTTGCCAAACGCAGCGAGCAGGAGGCCGGCGTCCTTTACGCTCGCGACGAGGGACGGGACGGCGGCGAGCGTGGTGGCCTCGAGGATGACGCCGAGGAGGTTTGTCTGCTTTGCAAAGTTGACCGCCTCGCGGACGCTCAGGCAGCGGTTGTCCGGCTCGGAGCCCGCCGCGTCCGCCACGAGCTGGTGCTCGTCGTCGGCCTGGGTCTTGGACACGCCGCAGTAGGACACGAACAGCACCGCGTCTGTTGTCAGTTCAATGCCTTGGAGCTAGTACTCACAGTTCGGCTGCTTCCAGTTGAGAGCGGTGCAGACTGTCGGGTCAAACGAGGAGAAGAGGACCTTGCGGCCAGGCGTCTCCTGACCGGCGTCGTAAACGACCTGCAGGACATCGTCGACAAACTGGTTCACCTCGCGCGAGCGGCCGATACCGAGACGCTTGGCGTCAAACTCGCGCGTGTACTTGAGGCAGAGGTTGAGGCCGACGTCGGCGGGGACGAGGCGGAGAACGCTCTCGACCGACGCCATAGAGCGAGAAATAAGCTCACGCCAGACGTTGAGACTTGTCGCCTGGGCGGTGGCCGGGAGCTCCCTGCCGTGCGACTTTGCAAGCGCCTCAAACTGCGCGTACGTGACGTCGGACACGCCGACGTCGACGCCAGAGATCGGGAGCTTCGAGTTGGAGTACACCACGGGGACGCCATCGCGGGTCACCTGGACGGTGAGGCGGATGTACTCGCCGGAAAGAGACGAAGCAGTAACGAGCGCGGGCTCCTCCTGCGACTTTACGACAACAGCCGATGGGCGGACAGCTGGCGACATGGCGGACACGCCAATGGGACGGTGAGACTGGAACTGGTGCGCGTGGTCCTGTGTCGGGTTTGAGGGTGTGACCTTGGACTTCCAGTAGGTCTCGACGCGGCCGCCAATCTCGAGCTGTGCGCCCTCGAACGGGCGGATGGACGAAATCTCAAACGCTACCTCGCCGATAGTCTTGAGGTGGCCGTCGACGAGGAACGCAGTAAAGCACTTGTGGTCCTGGATATCGGCGAATGTGGATGGGTGGATGATCGCGCGGCCAATGACCTTGGAGCCAAAGGTGGGGTACAGCGAGACCTCGAGGGCGAAGCGCTCGAGCGACTGCACCTGGAAGGAAAAGACCTCCCGGGCGTCGGCAAGCGGGAGAATGACGCTGTGGGGGACAACGGATGTATCCGACTTGGACGTCATGACGAGCTTGAGCGACGACCACATGTGGAGCGAGTCCTGGCCCGAGCGCGAGTAGAGCTTGACGGGAGGCGCCTTCTCCTGGCCGCGGGCGAACGGGTGACCAAGAGAGAGCTGTACAAGACAGCGCTGCGCAAGGAACTCGTGGCCGTAGACGCGGAGAGGCATGATTGGGGGCGGGAGGGAGAGGGACGGGATGAGCTCAAAGTCGTCGCCAGGCCCGTCGAGCTCGAGATCGGAACCAGGCGACAGAGCGTCCATCTGCGGGTCGGCAGCGAGGCCGAGGTTCTCCATGCCGATGCCACGGACCTCCACCAGCTTGGTGGAAAGCTTGGCACCCGAGGCAACCAAAAAGTTGAGGCAGTTGACATGGCCAAACCACGCGGCGTACCAACCGGGCGACTTTTCGTACTCGTCCAAGGCGTTGACGTCGCAGCCGGCCTCGACGAGGACCTTGATACACGCAAGGTGCTCGGCGCGTCCGCCAACCGCGGCGTGGTGCATCGGGGTCCACAGGTTGTACTTGTCCTGCTTGTCCTTGCCGCCGCCATCAGGGCCGCCCTCCTCGACTAACAAGCGACAGATGGCCTCGTGACCTGCCTTGGCGGCAAAGTGCATCGGGAAGAGGCCCTCCGAGTTGGGGCGAATCTTGGCGCCACGCTGGAGGAGGAGGCGAGCGACCTCGAGCTGGCCATGCTGGCACGCGAGCGAGAGGGGGATGAGGTCGGTCGACACGGCAGTCGGCTCGAGGTCAGAGCCGCCGTTGACGAAAATGCGGACGACCTCGAGGTGACCCTGGGTGATGGCGTACATAAGGGGCGTGTAGCCGTCCATGTCGGTGGCGGATGCCTTGGCCTTGGAGGAGAGCAGAAGGGAGACGATCGAGGGGTGGCCGTGCATGGCGGCGTAGTGCAGCGGGCGGCGGCGGTAGACGTCCTCACGCTCTAGGAGCTCGGGAGACTTTGCGAGACAGATTTCGACGAGACGGAGCGAGCCAACGATACACGCCTGGTGCAGGGGAGTACGCTCGTTGATCTTGTCGACGTAGCCATAGTCCAGGGGCGTGGCGCAGACGAGGTCGAGGTAGTCGTCGGGGACGGTCAGCGCGGCGCGCCAGAGGATGCGCATGGCACGATTTCTTCCCTTGTCCTTGGCGAGCAGGTGACGCGCCTGCTTGAGCCAGTGGGCGAGCGCCTCGCGGCCCGCCTCGACCTTTGGCAGGTTGGCCTCGAGGTCAAACAGCGCATCCGTCGCGAGGGCCTCTCCGGGATCGCTCTCATAGTCGTCGCGGTCAAACGCAAGGCCGTCGTTGCCTGACGCCTCGGGAAGGTCGGCGGCAAAGAACGAAGCGGAAAGGTGGTCCGAGCCACTCTCAATGTCGAGGAGGTTGGCCGCGACAATGTCCGAGAGCTTTGCGATAAACTCGCGGTTAAAGCAGGGCTGCACCTCGACCTGGCGCTCGAGGTAGAGCTCCTTTGTGTTTGATTTACTGCGCTTGTCCCACTTTTTCAAGATTTTGCGGAAGCCAGTCGCGTTAATCTCGATAAAGCCCTGGAGCTTTCCGAGGTCACGCTCAAACAACCGCCAGCCTTCCTCGAGACTGGCCCACTCGGCGCTGCGCTTGGCGCCCTCGTTGAGCATGTCGTCCGAGACGGGCTCGCGCTGGGAGCGCAGGAGGCGCTTGCGGTTGGAGAGAAGAGTCAGGAGACGCAGGCGCAGCTCGCGCTCCTTGATGAGGTAGAACGCATTGATCTGTAGGGGTTAGTGGGGTTCCAAGTTGACGACGAGACTCACCTTTTCGAGCTCGCGCTGGAGGAGGAAGAAGAAGGCATTACGGTGCGCCTTGAAGCTCGCCTGGCGGTCAAAGCCTTCGCCGTTTGTGCCGGTGCTGAGCAGGCCGCCGGTGGGCGCGGGGGGCGCAGTCTCTGGCGGGAGGGGCTCGAGGTCGCCCTCGCGTGGAGGTTCTGAGGTGGCCGAGAATACTGGTGTGTTGGTCGCGCTAGCAGCTGGGCTTGGGAGTTCCGTTGTGGATCCAACGCGGACCTTGTTGAGACGGCCGCCAGAGGCGAGGAGCGAGGCGTCAGCGGCCGGTCGTCCGGCGGCAAGCGAGTTGATAATCTTCTTGAGCGCCTGCTGGTTAGCACATGTCACGGTGGTCGCGAGACGGCTGGTTGTGACGTACCTTGTAGTTGAGATAGTACTCTGACCAGCCGGCCACCTGGGATGCGACGATGCTCTTTCCGAACTGTGGGTGTGTCAGCGGATGGGCGGGTGCGAGGAATAGCGGAATGCGCCACTGCGAGTGCGCGGGCGATAACACGCACCTTCATCGCGGTGGTCGGGGTGGAGCGGGCGGTGGAGGGACGGGGAGGTGGTGCTCTGGTGAGCGAGGTGGGTCGCGGTGTAGCAGACCCGGGCCGGGGTAGCTACGCGCTGATATGAGGACGGCGTGGACTATGGGTCGTGTAGGTGACAGTAACGGTGACTGCGTGCGTGGGCGGAGCTTGTTGTGGAGGGAGTGGGTACGTGCCGGTGCCGGTGCTGTGGTGGTTGGGGGACAGCGAGCTCGGGACACGGGGAATGCAGTCGCGCTGGGTGCAGTCGGTCGGGAGGTGGCCGTCGACTGTTTGAGCGGCGAGCTTTAGAGGGGGGAGGAGGGGATGGAGAAAGGTGGGTGGGGGGTTGATGGGAGGAGGGATCGATGAGAAGAGGGAGCAGTGGACCCGAGGGAGTGACCGACGAGATGATGAGATGATGCCAAGGAGGACTTGGACTGTTGATCAAAGGTGTGGTGTATTAGGATTCTATTAGAAAAAGTTATTGTAATAGATTTCCTAATGGACCTCCGTGCAACCTCTTTGGATGGGAGGTGGTCACACGTGCGTGCAGGTCGCGCGTGCGTGCGTCCCAGAATCGAAAACTAGCTCTTGTGTTTTCCTCTGCTCGTTCTCCTCGTTTCTCTCGATTCTTCTATCACGCACGCACGCACGCACGCACGCAGCAGACACCACGTCTACCTCCACCGCCCATTGCCGGCCCTGCCGCTGCCACCGCTGCCACTGCCACCGCTGCTGTTGCTTGTGTGAATGCTGGTCGTCCCCACGGTGGCAGCACGCCCCACGCGGACCACTAATAGCAGCAGCACGACTCGGGCACCGGTCACTTTACGCCTGTGGCGTAGCCCTGGCTACCTACGGCCTAGCGACTCGCAACGGCAGTCACGGATCTTAACAGAAAACGAGCTTCCTGAATGAATCGCAGAGTGTCGCCGCCGGGTTGCTTGTCAACGCCACCAGAGCACCTTCCGCCACTCTGTCGCTGCGGTCCATCAACATTGGTAACGTATCTGTCTCTCTACTGCATTTTGTGTGCCGCCGCTATCCATAGATGCATTACGAGACCATTCTCCCGTCACTCCCCAGCAGCTGAGCCTGCCAGCAATTCTCACCCGCTTACCGCGCGGCTGTGCGTCCCCACTTGCTTACTCGGCTCCCGGGGCCCCAGCAGGACTCGCAGAGGGTCGCCGCGTCGCCGCCCGCCCCCGCGCCCCCACCCCGCGCCGCCGCAGTCGGAGGGCGTCCGGCTATATGCCGTGTCACCGACACGACAGAACACGGCAGACGCAGATAAGCCGGGTCATTGGCGGATGCCGGATGTCGGAAGTCGGACGCAGTGGCGCTCGTCCTCGTCGTCCGTGTCGTCCCTCTCGTGGCAGCCGCCGCCTGCCACTGGTCAGTCAGCTCACGTGCTTGCCTCGCGTCTTGCGGGCTGCTTGCCCGTGTTCCCCGAACACTACCTCCGACAATGACAGAGGTTCCCACAGGCCATGGAGCGAGCTCGTCCGGCAGCGCCCTCTGCCGTTCGGGGAATCGGGATCGGACGAGCCGTGTTGCCCTCTCTGTCAGCCACACCAGGCAGTCAAGGAACCGCACCCAGACAGACGTGTCGGACGACCACGCCACACAGCATCAGTCAGCAGCAAGCACGCCAGAATGCCGCAAAGGTAGCCGGCACCGGCACCGGAGCTCCCACCACCGTGTGTCGCGGACCGTATATACACCACCACCAAGGCAAGGCCTGTTCTGGCTCTTGGCTCTGCCTATTCTGGACGCGCCAAGTCCAGACAATGCAACGCAGAGACCGCCAGCGGAGGGGCGGATATCTGGCGTTGTCGAGACTGTGGGGTCGGGCGTTGGCGTCTGGCGTCCTCGTCGCGTCTGGCGTCGGCCGTCGCAGCAGCCTGCCCAGCGCAGAGTCCCCGATGCGACCGTGCGAGGCCGTGGCCCAACCATATCGGGCCACGGATCGGGACGTTCGGCGTCTTGTGGTCTGGTTCTGCTTCCAGACTTCCCGGCCTCCGTGCTAGGAATAGCGCAAAGCGCAGCGCCGCCGCCCACCCCAAGGCCCCGCACGAGCAGGCCAGACTCCCCAAACTTGCCCATTGGAGCACACGAGATGCATGGAATACGGAACGCACAGGGCACGCGGAACGGGTACACGGAACGCTCTTCGCTCTCCGGTCTCTGGTCTCTGTTTCTGGTCACTCGCTCTGGTCTCGGGCTCTGGTCTCTGGTCTCCGTTTCATGGTCGACTGTGGCCGAAGCTGGAGCACGAGCACGAGCTGGGGCTGGAGCGGAGTGGCGTGTGGGCGCCATTCCCACTTCCGTCCTGTCCTACCCTCCACCTCTGTGGTTCGCAGTCAGGCTGCCGTGACCTCGCACAACTGGCCGCCCCGGCTGCCGATGCCGCCACCACTGGCGCCGCTACTGACGCACAACTCTTGTCTGCAGGAACAGAACACTCGCGCAGCGACGCACCTGCCGCCGGAGCACACACGGCACACGTTTGTCGCTACCAGCGACAGCCGTCCGCCGCGCCACGAGCAGCACGGTACCTGCCGCCTGCGGCCAGCAGCCAGCAGCCTGCGGCGGCAGTGGGATATGGAATGGAATGATACGGCCCCGCCCCGGCCAACGGGATCACGCGAGCGGCGCGGCACATCACTCGTGTGCTCGCGCCATCCAATGAGCGGGCAGGACAGGGGGGGCAGACGGCCGCGGGCAATGTGGCGTTTATCCGCAGTCGGGTTCGGTCGAGTCGCGGCAGGGAGCGGCAGCGGCAGGGACGCCAGTGGTGGCCGAGGACCAAGCGGGGGTGCGACGGCGTGAGGGGCGACAGGAGTCGATAGAAGTGGACGAGGAACGGCAAGGACGAATGTGGCCGGTCCCAAGGGCGGGGGCGCGATAGGACACTCGCTCGACGTATCGTATCCTGTGCCGGTGTGCTGCCGCACACACGGGCTGGCTAGATACCGAGCGGACGACACCTGTGTCCGCGGGCAGCCGGCTGCAGCCGCGACGTAGAAAACCGATTCTCCGCGAGCTCGGAGTGGCTGCAGGTGTCCTAAGAATGGAACGATGCGAGCATGGGGTGGTGCTGAATAGAGCTCGGAATATCCCGAGCCCGAGGGGAGGGACGCAACGGGGGGCGCGAGCACGCCGATGGCCGTGTGGTGGTGACGGATATAGGGGCACCCGGCAGCCTATCCACCCGTGGTCTTTCCGTTGCTCTCTCCCCGTTGGCTCCGCTCCTCGGTGGACGGAAAAGTCAGAGAGCGAGCAGGCAAGGCAGTGGAGGAGATGCTCACGCTTTACATTTCGGAGGGAGTAAAGCACGATCGCATGCCCCGCGGTGCGAGGCGACGCCTTCATCCATTAAGTGCAGGCCAAGACGCATGCCCTGCCACGGTCGCACTGCAGCGGCTGTGCAAAACTGGCTCACTCCTCGTTCGGAAGACGTAGGTTCGTCAGTGTCCTCTGCAGAAATATGAGCCGGTCGATCAGGCTGCGCGCCGCTACGAGCTGTGCGGTTCTGAGACTGCACTGACAAGGAAAGATCCTGTCCGTCCACCGTGTATCTCCCGCCGAGCTACCGCTGGCACCCAAGTCTATTCGAAGGCGACTGTCCCTGTCTGGAGAGAGAGGAGCGGGTGGTTCCGTGGATGCAGGGGTTGCCGTTCGCTCGTCTTGCTTTCGTATTGTCACAGGTATTTGCCTCACACCTATGGGCTCTGCTCCCTTTGTTAGTAAGCTGAAGACTTCATACTGCTGATTTGTTATCTTCCTTGACCTGTGACTTTTGCGCGGAATGAACGAAGGAGCTCAAGTCGCACGAGCGATTAGGAGACGGGGTCAGTGCCACACGTGCGTCCGGTATTAGCGATTAGCGGGCCGTCCTGGAAAACTGGCCTGGAATTAGGATTGCACATGGTGTGGACACACTAGCATGCAGTGTGCAGTACCCTTGTGTCGAGTGTCTCGGGACTCGCGAGTTCTCCGGGTCCAGATAGGACCAGAACGCGGTGTATGCGATGTGGGTTTTCCGGGGTGATGGGGCGTCTAGGCGGCCGGGGCATTCCTGCTGTCGTTGGCTGATTGCAGATTGGGGTGTGGATGGGAGGGTCGCATCAATATCAACCTCGACCTGCCGGGGGACTCGTATCTTGATATCAGCTGGCCGTTGGCGCTTTATTGTCCTCTGCGCGGGTCTCGTCGGCATGTCCGCATGTCCGCAGAACACGTCGCGACGCGACGCGCTATGCAAACTTGCCCATATGCATTCCGCATCCCGCAGCACGCGCGGCCGACATGTCGACCGACTGCATCTCCGACGACATCGCACGGCGCCCACGCGGGCATGGCCGGAACGCGTCCGGAGATGTGCGGCGGCTGCGATTGGCTGCATATCCCGGTCGCCCAGCACGTATCGGACTGTGGGCGACGGGGGAGTGGGCCATGTCGTCCGCGCGTCGAGACCGGCGCAAATGCACCGGCGCCAACTGGCCCGCCGAGTCGACGAGCGGGGGGACGAGCTTGGCAGGATGCTGCGGTTCCATGTATCTCGCAGAGTCTCGCCGCCGGTGCTTGCCGCCAGCGGCTCGCATTCTGAACAGGTCTGGGCGTCGCCGTTCGTGTCGGGCGAGGAAACGACTAGTCCGCACACATCGGAGCACGCTGAATAGAGTGAATAGTGCAGTCTTGCAGTGCATTCCATAAATGCCACGCGCGCTCGACGACGGCCCCGCCACCGTCGGAGACCGTATCATATGATGATAAGTCACATGCCGGGGGGAGTGTCTCTCCGTGTCGCATCCAGCTGTGGTTGTGGAGTGAGAAGACGACGGAGAGGGATGCATGCATGCATGCATGCATAGAGAGGAAGATGATGCATTACAGTGGCAGTGATAAAGGGGGGGGGGTTGTTGGTGACAACGTGGGTGGGCCATTTTTGCCACCCAGGGGCAATATTAGAGTGCGTGGCCCCGCCCCAGACTGGGGACCACACGCGTTATCTACGTTCCAGCCATGGGTGGTGTTGTCATCCTGGTGGTGGTCATCCTTTGTCGCAGCCGTCTCCGATCTGGTCGGGCGTTGCTTGAGCGTTCATTCTGCCCCCATGCGGCCACCGTCTCCCCGACACCCCCCTCGCTCTTATAACACCCCCTTCTCACCACCATCCCCCCTCCCCCATTCATCCACCGACAACGACGACGACGACCGCAACACTGTCGTTATCAGTTATCAGCCCACAGCCAACCACCACCACTACACACCATGACCGTCTCCTCCCCCCTCTCCTACTCCCCACTCAAGCCGTCTCCCCAGGCCGACCCAAAGTACTTTGAGGACTTTGGCCGCGAGGTGCACGGCTTTGACCCCGCGACTGGCATGGACAAGATGCCCGAGATCATCGAGTCGCTGTACAAGGTAGGTGCTAGCCACGGGTGATCCGCCTTGGGTACAATGCTGACATGCAGTACAACGTCCTCCTCTTCCGCGACCTCAAGCTCACCCCCGAGCAGCAGTACAAGATGACGCTTGCGTTTGACCCCGAGGCCAGGTCGTACGGCCACGGCAACAACGAGACGGGCAAGCAGGCAAAGTCGATCCTCCACCCCGACCTCAAGACCATCCCGCACCAGCCCGAGGTGCAGCTGATCGGCAACGGCAAGGTCCCCGGCCAGTACGAGGGCCTCGACAGCGTGAGCTTTGTGTCGCACTTCCTGGCTAACCCCCAGCCCCAGCTCAAGCACCCGCACCACAAGACGTTCCACAAGTCGCCAGTGTCGGACGAGGACGAGGCCAAGGGCATTACGCGCTTCTACCGCTGGCACATTGATGCGGCGCTCTACAAGCTGTCCCCGCCCAAGGTGACGACCCTGTACGCTGTCAGCGTGCCCAAGGGCGACTGGCAGACGCTGCGCTACGACGACGGCACCGGCGACGAGCTGAGCGTCCCCAAGGGCTCCACCACCTGTGAGTACATGCACCTCCCCCAGACCAGTGTCTGACGAGCAGTTGTCTCGGGAAAGACCATGTTCGACATTCTCCCCCAGGAGCTCAAGTCGGTCGCCGTCCGGTCGACGGTCAACTATGCGCCGCACCCGTACGTGTGGATGTCCAAGGCGCACGCGCTCCCCACTGCGCTGGGTCTCGAGGACGAGGGCCTCGAGCTCCCGCTCGACGACCTGCCGCCGTGGGACGACGAGAACCTCAAGCACCTCCCCATGTGCTGGAAGAACCCCGTCACCGGCGCGCTCCACCTCCAGGTCCACCCGTGTGCGATCAAGGGCCTCTCTATCGCGCCGCTCCCCGAGGGCGCCGACCGCGAGGGCGCGCTCTTCCCCGACGGCAAGGAGATCACCGACACCAAGGAGGCGCGCGAGCTGCTGTACAAGATCCAGCGCCCGGGAATCGACCCCAAGGTGAGTAATCTGCAGACGCAGCGTGGCAGAATACTGATGGCAGCTCGTGTTCGCCGCCGACTGGAAGGAGAACGACCTCGTCCTGTTCCACAACCGCGGCGTGCTCCACTCGGTCACCGGCGCGTTCGCCCCCGAGGAGCTGCGCATGTTCCACCAGTGCAACCTCGCGGCCTCGAGCGACCCCGTCGGCCCCGACGCCGCCGACGTGAAGCAGTACGCCTAGGCGGTAGGATGGCGGGGAGGGAGGGACGGAGCCACGGAGAGCAAGGACCGTTGTCATCAGTTGTCACGCGCGGCGGAGAGACCAAGGCAGACAGAAGGCAGTTATACCCCGCAGTAGCCCATGTTTGTACAGAATGACCAGGTGATGCAGAGTGATAAGTACAAGAGGCGAGAGCCTCTGGGGCAGTGAGCGTCTGCGGATGAGCTCTCGCCCGCCCAGCCCCTAGCCCCGAAGCGGCACCTGCGTTTCGCCTCCAGTCTCACAGTAATCAGCGCACCGCTCAACCGTGCTGTCCGCCGTCGCTGGCACTTGGGGCCTTCAGACCGGCTTATCATGTCCAAACTGCACGCAATCAGTGTCACTGCCGCCCTGGCTCCCTGTCATCAACCCTGTGCTCCTCCTCCCTGTCGCCCTCCCTCCCGCCTGACCCACTCTGCGGCACCGATACAGGTGCCAGCGCGAGTGCCAGCGTGATTGAAGCGCAAGTGTCAGCGCAAGCGTAGGCCAAAGCGAGCGCAAGCGCGAGCGCCGGCAGGACTCGAGGTTGCCGCCGCAGGACCATGATCTCCAGACTGAGACATGCGACTGGATCCCCGGGACCGATGCTGATACAGACACGCCTCGGCCGTCAGCAAGACGCGCTGCGGGCCGAGCCAGGCCTGTATGCACATTAATCGCGCACTGGGCCGGGCTGTCGCCATGGCGCGTACCCGCTCCCATCCCCACTGACACTCCCACTGGCACTGGCACGCCACGGCACGCTGGCGCTCGACGCCAGTTGCATGGCTGCTCGCTTCAGTCGATCAGTCGCGAGCCAGCACGCCGAACGGACCCCGGACGCGTACGCGTACGCTGACCCAGACGCGCACGACACGGACGCGGACGCGGACACGGACCTGCGGAACGCGCTGCCCCTGCCCGCTCGATCCCAGTGCCCGATCCTGCTGGCCGCTAGCTGACACCATGCTGTAGCGGGCTGGACCGAGCCGGCCGGCGGAAGGCGGAAGACGCACGGCGCGGCGGGGCCGGACGCGCAGCGGCCGAGGGGAACGAGTCCGGTTACACGCCCGCACTCTCCGTCCCCTGCGTCCGTGCGCTACAACACTGCGCACTGCGCACTGTACATCCGCGTGCGCTATGCCCACGGCCTGCGGCGATCATCAGCCGTCCCGGGGGGCGAAGCATGGCGACGGCGTGCAGGAGAAAGGTGGCGGGCGGCAGGTTGCAGGTGGCCGGTGGCAGGTGGCAGGTGGCAGACGGCAGACGGCAGCGGTACCCCGCGGCGCCCAGATTCCAGTACAGACGAGGTCGAGCGCACGTCATGTGTGTCTGTGTGGGCGGTGACCCATGCCACCCGCGCACGCGTCCGTTGTCGGCCTAGACGGCAGCGCGCAGCGCGCAGCCACGTCCGTCCCCGTGTCGCGTCTCTGACTTGGCGTAGCTTGTACGGCGTTGTTCAGCATGGCGCGCGCACGCCGAGTGGCAGCCGCATGCGTGCATGTGGTGCCGGCGGCAGGTTGCTGGGCAACACGACCGGCCCCTGCCGCCGTCGCGCATGTTTCGTCGCTACACTATGCAACATGTGTCAGAGACACGGATCTGTACTGCAGTGCTACGGTTGCTGGCACGGTACCGATACTTGCCTTGCCGCTGGGCGCGCAGATCTGAGCCAGGGTCCAGAGTTTGGTACTCGATACCGATACGCAGTGCTCATCTGCAGCGGGCGTTCCGCGTGCCTGTCCTCGTGCCGCGTGATCTAGAAGCAGATGCCACACGCGGTGCAGCATGGCTGCCGAGGCACAGAACAACCTGTTGCGGGCGCACCGCGCTGGCCGCTGAACGTTAATGTGGCACTCTGCAATAATGGATAGCATTCACGCGGCGGTCTCTGGCACGCCCGGTTCTTGGCTTGAAGCTTGTGCCGGTTCCAGCTTTAATCGTGCCACGACTGCTGCCTGGCTGATAGCTGGTGATGCACTGTGGCAGCGGGTTGCCGCGCCCGTTGCTCACCCGTGCCGATCGTCAGAGGTCATGAAGACGGCTTCATTGCTTCATGAGCGATGACGTGGGTTATTGGCTGGTGCCTGTGACGAACTGGTACAAGGTTTTTGTGCGCGACGAGATACCAAGCACTGGCCTCCCAACCGTAGCCAAGGGCGGGCAGTGCGTCGCGGAACGAGGTGGGCAGAACGGTATGCTCCAGCGGAGCAAGCGAGCGAGCATGTGAGACCTGTGGCCTGTGGCCTGTGGCATGCAGTGCTGGCGTGGTTTCGGAGCGGCCAGGTATGTGTGGTGCAATGCAGTGCAGCAAACCCGACAGGAGCAGAGCCAGAGCGAGTCCGATGCGCTGCCCGATCAGCTGCTGCGGAGGAGTGATCGTGATCAGTGCGTTGGGCTGGATGAGACCGTGCGGTTCACCGAGCACGCAACAAGGTGAGGGTCAGCGAGGCAGGAGCGAGGTCGGGCTGCTGGTTGCTGGGGATAGTTTTACAAGTCCTGTACGCCTTTCCTGCAACTCCTGCCCGTGACCTAGCCCAAACTGAGTAGCAGCAGGATCGGACCACTCTGAGAGAGGATCGCAAGTGGTTGTCGGTCAGGAGAGCGAGGACGACCAGCCCCCCTGACAATGTCACTCACTACCTTGGGCAGGCGGCGCGGTTGATGCCATTGGTGAGAGAGATTTCGAGACTTCGAGATTGGCCTTGGGTTGAGTTCTTAAACTCTCCCTCCCTCTCTCCGTTGGCCGCTGGATGCAGTGTCACAAGAGCGCGCTAGGCAAGCTCAGGAACCGTGGACCATCATCCCTCCGAGACAGCGAAACTGATACAGATGCATGCAATGCAGAAGTGCTGCTGTTGAATCAATCGCACCCAGGAGAGGACATTGGCTGCCCTATGACTCTGCCGTACGGCTGTTGCACCAGGGCGGCCAGCCCCTCACCTGGCAGTGTGGCCGGGTGCAGTGGATTGGCGGAAATTGCCCCCCCCTTGTGCGACGGCTGAGTACTACAGGTTCAGAGAGAGGTTCAGAGGCAAGCAGCGTAACGTAACAACTGAGCAAATCGGAACGAAAGCGAGCGAGCGTGCGACGTAAAATGTACCTTTTCCCTCATTTACTTCAAACCTACCTCCCATGGGTGCGGGCTGTGGGTGGTCTGGTGCTGATGCTGGATGCTGGGCTGCTTATCCTTATCCTTATCCTTTTCCTCGCAGCAGCAGCAGCAGCCACTCGAGCACAGGCTACGCCACGAACGGCAGCAGCAGGAGCAGGAGCGGGAGCAGTACGTATGTAGTGTGGGAGAGGGAACATTACATGGATCCCCGCGCCACGGCGCCACAGAAATGAGCAAGAGCCATCAGGCCCCTGAGTAACTCTCCCTCTGGGCTCCCCTCGCTGCCGCTTTCCCTCCCGCACTTCCCCCCGGTCCCTCAACATCAGCGTCAGCGGCGCAGGATTAAACACATTATGCTGCAGGGAGAAAAAGAGCCACCGGTGCGCACTGAGAATTTGACTGCTGCTGCTGCTGCCCCCCCGCCCCCCTCCTCCTCCTCCCTCTTATTCCCTCGTTGTCTCTCCTTCTCTTCTCCTCTTCTTCAGCCTCTTTATCCAACGACTACAACTAGAGAGCAAGCACTCCAAGGTCTCTCCCTCCGTCTACCCCTCCCTCATCAACCCCTTCCCCCCCCCGTCCGCCGCTCACCCCGCGCACATCGACTACCCCGCGCTTCCGCGTTTATTTCCGTCTACTCAAGCAACACCCCGCCGCGCTCAACCAAGCAATAGCCATGTCTTCCCCCGCCGCTGCCTCCCCTGCCCCCGCCGCCGCCGCCGCTGCTACTGCCGCTACCACCCCTGCCGCCGCGGCTCCCGCTGCCGTCGCCGCCCCTGTCCCCGAGATTGAGGGCCACCGCGTGAGTGCTGCCACGCCAGGTGGAGGAGAGGCAAGACACGAGGGAAGGCTCTGTTCTGTCGTACGAGCAAGGCACATGCGTCTAAGAGGCAAGCCGTTGCGAGGAAGATGCTGTGAGGAAGGCACCTCGCTTGCAAGATACCCTCGAGGAAGACTCTCGAGGAAGACACTCTCGAGCTTGCCCTCGTGAACATGGCCCTTCCCTCGGCACCTTCCTCCACCTTCCCTCCAGCGAGGAAGGCACTTGGAGGAAGACACCACCTGCACACCACCCGATGCCTCTCTTGCTAACACTGCAGGTCTACGTCGGCAACCTTGCTTTCAACGTGAGTCGCACAGAGGCCCATAGCCCTTCCACTGCATCACACCCATCTAACTCCGCAGGCCACCGAAGAGCAGGTTCGCGAGCACTTTAAGAAGGTTGGCGGAGAGATGTAAGTCTGACACGATTAATATCACGGGGTCGCGCACTGACCACCCCTCAGCGTTCAGGTTCTCCTCCCCACCCGCTACAAGAGCCGCCGCCCCGCTGGCTACGCCTTTGTTACGTTCAAGAACGAGGCCGACGCCAAGAAGGCCGTTGACACTCTCAACGAGTCTGGTACGTTCCCCCTGACGCCACCGCGGCCGCCCCTCGGGCTTGAGGACGGCGCCATGTAGGGACGACACGTTGACACATGTGCAGAGATTGGCGACCGCAAGATCCAGCTCGAGCTCGCTCGCTCCAAGGAGGAGAACGCCGAGCGTCGCCAGGAGATCCTCGACAAGCGTCGCAAGACTCAGGAGGAGAAGCCCAAGGCTGCCACCGCCGGTGACGCTACCGACGGCGACAAGTCGGCTGCCGCCAAGGCCGACAAGCAGCCCAAGAAGAAGAAGGCCGCCAAGGTGAGTCTCGGCCTGCCTACCATCGCTGACCCCAGACTGGCCGTCGCCGTGGCCCCGAGGACGGCGACGAGACCGCCGTCGAGCCCGAGGAGGAGAAGGCCAAGGCCAAGAAGGCCCCCAAGGCCAGGTCCCCCAAGGAGGCCCGCATCGACGGCGAGCCCGTCGACGACAAGAAGGCCAAGCAGCCCAAGGAGGCGAAGGAGGCCCCCAAGGAGCGCAAGCCCCGTTTGGCGCTCACCGGCGAGACCAGCAAGGTAAGTTTTGCCGCGTTGCTGTTGTGTCTGACAACAGAACACCGTCTTTGTCGCCAACCTCCCCTTCAACGTCGATGATGAAGCTCTTTCGAACCTCTTCACCGAGCTCTCGATCAAGGTCAAGACCGCCCACGTTATCCGCGGTCTCCGCCGTCTCCCTGGCCGCCGCCCCTTCCGCGGCTCCAAGGGCTTTGGCTTTGTTGAGCTCGAGGACCCCAAGCAGCAGGACGAGGCCGTCGAGAAGATCAACGGCTCGACTGTTGGCGACCGCACCGTCAGCGCCAAGATCGCCCAGGAGATGAAGTCGATCGAGGAGATTGAGGCGGACCTCGCCAAGGCGTAAGTGTCTGCAGATTGACTCGGGGAGCCGGCGCGGGGCTGACATTGCAGTGAGAAGGCTTCGGCCTAAGTGAACATAGCTGGCCCGCGAGGCCGACCAGCAGCATTTGTATATAGTAACAACAGCTCGACATTCACGTCTCGCTCCGTCTGTATAGTCTGAGCAGTATGATTATTTCATGACATGAACGAGTGCGATAATACTGTGGTAATGAGGTGCATGCGTGCGTGACTTCTGGGGCTGGGAGGTCCGGGGGGTGAGGGGATCTGGCTTCGCGAGTGCCAACTTCCCGACATCCTGTTTATCCTAGCGGGGTGCCCTGCTCCGGGCTCTGCCTTGGGGTTGCAGTGTCTCAGACTGAGGCCCGCTCTTTTGTTCGCCCAGATATGAACATCGACAAGTGAAACAGAAACGAGGCCCGAGCGCGGCGGGGTGGGAGGGATGGGCGGGTGGGTGTGCTGGCTGTGCTGGCTGTGCTGACTGTTGGGCGGGTGGGCTTCGGCGCCGATAGGCACCGAGTGGTCCCATGGCCGATGGCCCCTGCGGCTGCGGCATTGCCGTGGCCGCGTGCTGTGACATTGCATCGCAATGTGGCAACGTGCCGGCCAGTTGAGTGGTCCGTAGGTGCGCAGGATCGCAGGCACTGCACTGGTATCATGCTGCCGTGGGATGGCATCTGCGCAGGGGGCCGCTGGCGGCTTGGTACTGGGTCACAGGCCAGAGCGCCGCCACCCCCGCTGCTGCTGCTGCTGCTGCTGAATCCCCTCCCGCCTCGCCAGTCCCCACACCGTACGATCAGCCGTCAGAGCCCGAGGCGCAATGTACGGGGGCAACGGACAATCCACGGCGGTCCAGCGTG
The DNA here is from genome assembly GCA_002973495.1 of Apiotrichum akiyoshidainum. Taxonomy (NCBI): domain Eukaryota; kingdom Fungi; phylum Basidiomycota; class Tremellomycetes; order Trichosporonales; family Trichosporonaceae; genus Apiotrichum; species Apiotrichum akiyoshidainum. The sequence goes on from PQXP01000172.1 coordinate 43,627, forward strand.
GAGAAGGCAAGGTAAGTGCTCGCTCGCTCGCTCGGATCCCCCGCCCACGCGCCCAGCCAGCAGACGTCGCGCTGACAGCGCACGCACGGGTCCGTGGCCTCGCAGCGGCATTTCCCTCGGTCCCGCAGCCCGTATCGTGCCAGTGGCATCTGGAAGCCTTGTCGCGAGGAGCTGGGCTCCGGCAGGTTGCACAACGTGGTGGCCGGTGGCCCACTACCCCGGCGTACTGTACTTGCTTGCTCTCGGGTGCAAGCCAACCGTGCCGGGACGTGACACGTTCGCAGGCTGCTTGCCTGCTTGGGTACTGTCAGTGTTCGAGCAGGGAGGCTGCACTTGAGCCGGCTGTCGATGGGGGGCTCGTCGCCTTCTCGAAGCCGGGCACTGATCATTGTCCACCGGCGCACTGACCGCTGACCATTCATCCGCAGGATGCAATGCGTCGATGCGTGCCTCGCAGCACCACTCGCTATTTCGAACATTCGAAAGACAAGGTGCCACGGTGCCTGGCCGGCCACTGGCGAGCGCGGCCCAGCGAGAAGAAGGCAAAAAGGACACCGCGCAGCCTCTTCGCCGCGTCTGGGGTTCTGCGGGACCAAGTCCCGAAGCCTTGGTGCCGCGTCCTCCGACTCCCGTTTCCTGAGCACGCCGTCCCGCAGCTACCGCCGCCCGGAGCTCTCGCGGCGTGTGACGCGTGGCCCGTTATGTTTGGCTGCCCGCGCGTTTCGTTCCGAACGAACCAGCCTGGTTCCGCAAACAGTTGGGCTGGAGCGCAGGCGCACGTTGCGTTCGACGGTCTGTTGGACACACGAACACAGACGGACACGAACGCGTCGGCGGCAAGTGTCCACACGTCGTCGCGCTCCTGTGTGCCAGCTTGACAACCAGATCCATCCGGCCCGTGCTGCCGCGGCCGCTCCTCTGCGACACCTGTGAATGCAGGCAGGTGTGGGATGGGATCTCAGCGCGGAGCTGTCTGCCAGTCTCAGTGCACATAGTGTGATATGCGCGCGCCTGACTGTATGGGAGGCAGCGGGCCGATGCCATCCTCGACCTCGACTGGTCCAAGATCTGAGGCTCGCGCCACATTCAATTGCCGTCCCCATTCGCATTGCCGCCTTTCTTGTCCTTGCTCCTCTGTCTCTGTCTCAGCTATTTGCGGCCTCTCGGCCTGTCGCCAGACCTGCGTACAAGTCGAGGCCCTCTCGTGCCGGCTGGGGCAAAGCCGGAACGAAGAGACATTCGCTTCGTCGCCATTTAGCACCAAACACAAGAAACACGAGATGCGACGACGGCGCGGGCCGTGGTCTCGGCCTTGGTCTGGGTCGCGTCCATGAGGAACAGCCCGGCGGCGGTTGGCCAATTCATCCCTCCCCCAGGCAACGACGTGGGAAGTCAGCAACAGACCATCACATGCATCGCAGCCGGCTCTGACCACTTTCGCGGCGGCGGTCCAGGCCCGGCCCAGATCGTTGCCGGCCTGCCTCGTCGAGTACATCAGCAGAAATACTCCCTCACTGCTGCAGAGGCGCGAGATCTCTGCCCCCAGTCCAAGCCTCTTGTCATTCGAGGACGATGAATCGCTCGCGCGCCACCCCGTGTGGAGGCCTCCCCTTCCCTCACACTGCAATCTCCATCCGCTCGCCATTCCATTCTGCCTTGGAGGCGCAGTCCAGATCTCTGCGCCGCACCTTTGCCACTCTGGTGTCGGACGCACGTGTTCCTTTGAGGATGATCGACAAGAATAGAAGGACACCTCGACAAGAGAGAGCCCGACACGCAGTCTCCCCGTGAACGATGGCTCTGAATCTTTCAGCGCCAAGTCACTCAGCTTCACAAGGTACCTCATCCCAGGCCTGTATGTTGACATGATCAGCACTAGCACGGTGTCTGCGGTCTCGTTCACGGCAGTCTCCTCTGCTACTGCGGCATCTGCGAGTAGCTGTCTGCGGAGGCAGTTGTCTCCGGAAGTCTGGGTTGATTGAATTGTTGCTAGTGGCAATCTTCGCGTCGTTAGTCGTTTGTCCGTGCTTTCGCGGTTCTGTGTTCGCTAGCATGATTGTCAACGAGCAGCCTGTCGGTGGCCGAAAATGTCGCCCTTCTTCTGAATACTGCGAGTCCCGGAGGTGGCCTCGGGGTTGGCGATAGCGTCAGGTGGGGCAAGTACTCTCTCTCTCTGCACAGAGGGCATTGAAATGAAGGACAGAGGAAGCGAGCAGGCCTGGCCTTGTGGGCCAAGCGCCATCGGGAAGCAATTTATTGCCCTGTTGAGACGGAGCGGCGGACATGGAATGTGGGCTGAAGAGGCCATGAGGTGGCGATCCCGAAATCACACTCTGTGAGTCCAGGAATCAAAGCCTTTGTCGCTCGTTTGCGTGCACCTCGAGCAGCAGAGACATTACTGATCTCGAGGCAGTGGACAGGTGGAGATGGCTCTATAGGTCTGTGCTGTCCGCTTTGGAGGAGGGCTGGCTTGATTCAGTGGGTGGTACCCATAAGAGGGCTCAGCCGCCTTGTGCAATCTGCTTGCTGTTTTTTCTTTTCCATGACGTTGCTTGCAACCGAGTCCTGAGTTCTGATACTTTGGGAGACAAGTAGACGGTCAAGCCATGCATTGCCTGAAGGGTGCTCTGGTGCTCTGGTGCTTGCGCGGTAGCTGGTAGCAATGTGCGAGGGAGGGCGGTGTGCTGGGTGGAGGGTGCAATGCAATAGACCTGACTCAAATTGCACCTATTTGGACCCTAAATACAGAAACAGCCGCGCTAAAACAGCACCAAAAAAGCCCCAGTAGTTACTACCAGCCAGCCAGCCAGCAACGACGACGACGCCGACTGATCCAAGATCCGTCTCTTTGCTTTCTCTCTCTCTCTCTCATCCTCCTCCTCCTCCTCCTCCTCGGCCAGATTAGCCTTTGCGCCATCAACTTTACCAGCCCAAGCCTCTCTGTCAAACTTCTTTCCCGATACACTGCACCGAACAATAGCCGCCGCCATCGTCCTTGGCCAGTTTTTTCCAGCCTTGACCTGCCCAGCTACCACACACCGCGTACCTCCAGCATCGTCCGCCGCCGCCGCCGACGAAATCGATCGCAGGTTCAGGTTCACCCCCGACACTCGCTAGTTCCTACCCACGCTCATTATATATACCACACCCACAGGACAGAGAGAGTGACAGCCCATAGCTGTCACTTCCATGTTGATCTCCACGACAAGCACCTTCGCCACCTCGTCTGTGCTGCAGCGCTCGTCGCTCCGCTCCGCGGCCAACAACGCCGCGTCCTTTGTCATGCCCAAGCCATTCAGCGACCCTGGGCTACCGCTCCCGTCGTCGTCAAAGAAGCGACACAACGCGGGCGGCCCGCTTGGTTCCTTGTCCCCGCGCACCCGCAAGCGTGTCACCGTCGCTGCACTGTGGATGTTTGGTATCTTCCTGTTCAGCGCCGTCACCGGCATCGGCCCGTCCTTTTCGTTTGGCGGCAGCATCGACGACTCCAAGGCGTGGTCGCTCCGCCAAGGCGAGTCCCAGGGCATCAAGCACAATGCTGGCGGCGTCAATGTCCCCAAGACCCCCCCTGCAGCCATGCCGACGCGTTACGGCAAGTACGGCGAGGGCTACGAGCGCGAGGTCAACTCGTACGACGAGGAGCACATGCTCGCCGAGAACGAGAAAGACGTCGACCAACAGCGCGACGCCCCCATCATGACCGAGGAGGAGCGCGAGGCCGAGAAGCAGCGCAAGAAGGACAAGGCAGTAACCCGTGCGGCAAACAAGAAGGACCACCTGCGCGCCCTCATCTACTGGATTGAGATGGGAGGCCAGCTCCCCGGCTCGGGCTACAACCCCCTCACCGAGAAGGACTTTAAGCAGCTCTCCGGCCAGGACTTTGAGTACTACCTCATGGGCCTCGAGGACGCGTTCCAGCCCTCCCCCAACCCCTTTGAGATTGATGGCTGGGAGAAGAAGGCCGAGAACTCGTTGGGTCTCACGGTCTTCTCCAAGGTGAGTCTCCTCTTCGCTGTCTTGGCAGTTCCGTTCAGCGCTGACTGGCAGACGTACTGCCCGTACTCTATGAATGCCAAGAAGATTCTCGGCGAGTACGCCCTCCAGCCGTCGCCCTTCATCGTCGAGCTCGACGAGCGCGGTGAGTCTTTACAATGTCATGGCCGCACGCCAGCCCGCTGACCCCGCCGCAGAAGACGGCTCGTACATCCAGGACCTGCTGAAGGCGCTCACCGGCCGTCGCACCGTCCCCAATGTCATCTCGCGGTTTGAGAGCATTGGTGGCTCGGACGAGGTCTCATTCTACCATCACGAGGGCACGCTCAGGAAGAAGATTCAGAACTACTCTGTTATCAGCCGAGGAGGTGTCTAAGCCACCACCAGCGTGAGAGCAACCGCCCCCTGGCGGAAAGACAAACAGACGGCAGTAGCACACCACCCCCAAACAGTAGAGATACCATTACCCCCATCACGGACATTGTACCATTGCTATGCACATAATCTTCTTGCACATGACCATGGTGCCGAGGCGTGGAGCGGAGCACGGCCGGGAGCGTGCTGCGGATACTGCAGAGCACCAGCCAAGCTTCTGCGCCCACCACTGCTTGGTGGTGTCGTCGATGAGGCGTCAATTGATGGCACCACTTCCCAGCGCACACAGTCAGTCAACCACCCAAAGTGAGCGACGCAATCCCTGTATTGGAATTGCAGGGCTTGGCCGCAGCCACATGACATCCCACCCACCCCTCGAGTCTGCTTGCTAGTCTGTGCGCTAGCGAGCTAGTGCCAGAGTCTATCGGATCCCATGCATATACATGTCATTGCGTTCATGATTCATAACTAGACGGCGGCAGCGGGAGCCCTGCAACTCGAGACTACTCTCAGCCTCTGCAACTTAGACACCGAGGAGCGAGCCGACGGCCCAGCCATAGATGGGCAGGACGAGGTTGTCATTCTGGGCGCTGAACGCCTCCATGAGAGTGGCGAGCGTGGTGGTGACGACGAGCGGTGTGACCGCGAAGCTGTCGACGGCGCCGACGAGCCACATTGCGGTCGCGGACGCGACGACGGACACTGTAAAGCCGACGCTGCCCTCGACTGTCTTGCCGCTCGCGGGGCTCCAGCGCGCGTAGCCGATGCGCCGGCCAACGATGCTCGCCACGGCGTCGCCGATGCCGAGACTGAGCACGCCGAAAAAGGACATGAGCTGCGAGGGGCCCTCGAGCCACAGCGGGGTGGCGCAGCCGGCGAGCAGGTAAAAGTGCGAGAGAATGGCGGTGCCGCTGTCCTTGTGGTCTATAAACTCGTTCAAGAACAGGTGCACACTCGCGCCCAGCGGCCACAGGGCAAAGTAGCGGATGTACTCGGCAAACGTAAAGGCGGCAAAGGCGACAGAGTACGAGAGGTGCGTAAATGCCGGATCGACCGCCATGCCAGGGATGAACATTGCGACGGCGAGGGCGTGGAAGCTCTTGCGGCGCGCGTTCACGGACAACGTAGGGATACGCTGGTCTGCTGCGTCCATCATCTGCGTCGCGACAGAGGCGATGGCGTCGGTGTGGGCACTGTTCGGCGGAGCAGTTGAGCTGACCGTCGAGCTGCCGGTCGTGGAGCCGCTGCCCTGGCGCTCCCCGCGGCCGGGTACAACGTAGCGGCGGTGACGACGCGCGCGGGACAGCTGCCGCTGCCATGCTGCCACTGAGAACAGCGCGAGGGCGCCCCAGTACGAGATGAGTAGCGGGCGCGTCCACCGGTGCTGACCCTCGAGGAGGAAGAAGACGACCCACACCCAGGGGTTGCGCCAGCCGAGACACCACTGTGCCCACACGCCGACGACGCCGACGACGACGAGCAGGGCGCCGGCATAGAATGCCAGGGCCAACAGACGCCGATGCACGGGCTTTTCATGCGGGAAGCGCAGGCGGTGAACAGGCCGCTGTGCCAGGTGCCGCGAGAGATAGAGAAGCGGGGAGAGGAGGAACCCGGTTAACAACGATCCCGGGATGAGTGCCAGCTGAAAGGTAAGAAGAGGAGTGGGGAGGCGGTAGGTTTTGATGTATGGAGTTGTGATGAGCGGGATCTGGCGTCAGCTCAAGGTCTACCCGAAGCTCACCTTCATACGCGTCATGTTAACCGTCTCCATGAACAGCGTGGTCGCCGCGTGCGACACGATGCCGAGTTCGCCGAGGGTAAAGCCCCTGCGCGCGAGGCGGACACAAACGTAGAGACAAAACTGGTAGAATAGTGTGGCGATGATAATGTCTGAGTGCGACATGTCGCTCCACACGCCGTAGTCAATGTATGCGGTCGCAATCTTGACCACGACGCAGCCAGCGGTAACAATAAAGGCAAAGCCTATCACACTCATGTTGCGCTTCAGCTCGCCCCGCTTCAGCCAGAACGTGCCGGGTGTGATCGGCGGCTTGGACTCGCCCTCGTGATCCGAAACGGAGCCGCCGACAGTGGGGGTGGAAGGCAGTGTAGGCGTCACGTTCATCGCCGCACGCGCACGACGCACGTCATGTCGCAGCGACCAGGTGAGCTGCACGAGAAGCACGAAAGAAAGCAGAGTAAAGAGCTGCACGAGGTTGCGGCGGGAGATGGCAAGCGCAGAGAGCGCGCGGGTTGCGTCGCTAACGGCGTGCGGAATATTCTGCGAGATGCGCCTGATGGGGGTTGTTGGAATGACAAGAGGGGCCTCGATGACCCAGCCGGGAAGTGTTGCTGTGGAAGGCTCCTCTGCCAAACGCAGCATGCTTCCGTGCAGCAGAGCTGCAGCAGTGAGCGGGCAAAGGAGAAGCGCGAACAATACACCATCATCGATGCACTCGCTGCTGGGTGAGCCAGGCCGTGTATGTCAGACCTACCGGTACTCCCGCTCCTCTGTTCCCCAGATGCAGCCCTGACCGCCGATGCCCTCGTGAACCTCCTCGTCGAGGCTCATGACAGGCAGGCGCGGAGACGAAGTGGTCCTCGTCGTTCCACGGCGGGGCCGCAGCCACGAAATGGACGGCGACGACGAGCGCCGTTGGTGTTGAAGAGTCGGAGATGCCGGGACCGGGACGACATTGCGGACGCGCAGGGCGATGTACGCCATGCTGAGAATGACCAAGGTCGACAGTTCTAAAGTTAGCCTCTTGGCAAGAATCAGGACATACCTCCCACGAGTGCCCACTCATTCCAGTCGTATCCAAGCTTGACGATTCCGAGGACGACGGCGCCGAGGAGGAGGATATCCTCGCATCGTTTCCGGTTGAGGGTGAACGAGAAGGGGCCGAGAGACACCAGGAAGGGGAGCAATGTGACCTTGGCCGCGAGCGGATGGCTCGCGACATCGGGGGGCAGGCGCTTTGTGCCGCGTGCTGTCGTTCCCGCGGGAGTCGCACTGCGATTCGGTTGCGTGTTTGTCTGGACCTCTGTCGGGGACGGCTCTGCTGACGGGCGCCTGCGGTGAGACAGCTCGACCTCGGTGTCGTCGGCGTTGACAAACACGTAGCCGTTGCGGTCGCGGGCCTCGTCACCGCTGAAGCCGACCTGGGATGCGGACGCGGGATACTCTAGCAATATGCTGTGCCGCATGTGTGGGCTGTCCTTGCCGAGTGTGATGTTCAGGCCTCCGTTGGACATGGAGGTGCGGCGACCTGTCGAGCCTGACCTTGAGGATGTGCGTTTGCGGCCCTGCGTCAGTGCGGGGCTGAGGCCACGGGCACCGGCACCCGCTCCTGCCCCAGGGCCGTTACCGGCGAGGGTGCCATTCGGCTCAAAGCTCGCCGGTTCGCCCACGAGCCCGACGCCCAGGCCTAGCCCGCCAACGCCCCCGCCTGTTCCTGGAAAGACGAAGGCGGCGCGCGGAGAATTCGGGGGACTGGGGGAGGGAGAGCTCGAAGAGCGTGAGACGGAGCGTGGGCGGACGTGCCCCTTGTGGTGGTGGCTACTGGAGCCTCGGCGTGGTGGTCGTGTTGAGGTGGACAGGGTGGTGGAGGCCGGGGTGGGCAGGTGTGGGGCTGAAGGTTGGAAAGTGAGACTGAAATAGAAGGTGGAATGAGTGTGGAGGAGTGTGAGTGAGTGGTGGTGAGACAGCGGGTGGTGGTGATGAAGACGAAAGGGGGGTGAGG
>PQXP01000275.1:0-37193 GCA_002973495.1 Apiotrichum akiyoshidainum
GGRGGGGGGGGGGGATAGAGAGAGGCAGCACGGAAGAGATAAGTGGTGATGAGCGTGAGCAAAGTGGTAGCGGCGAGGGACCTTTCAGACAATATCTGGGCGGCGCTCATTCTAGCCCGTCTCTTCTGCCGAAAGGGCAATGACGCTCGGCACAGCCAGGCCAGGCCCGCAGGTCACATGGTCACCACGCACTCCCCAGAGTTAGGCACGTGATCGGGATGTACGCCTAATTCCAATAGGCCTGCCATTTGCCTGGTGGAGGTCGACCACAGCAATGACTCATCCCCCGGGCCGTCCAAATGGCCTTCCTCGCCATCACTCTTTGCTCTCTCACCATCCTTCCACACACACCCATGCGTCTCTTTGCTCTCAAAGTCCCGGAAACAGTCCCGGAAGACGTAGGTAAACGCGGCTTCCTGCTAACCTAACCCGCAGGTCTTTGACAGGCTCCTTCACCAGCTTCCCGAGAGCGGACAGGACCGCGTCAGAAAGTTCCGCCATGAGGGCGATGCAATCCGTGAGTCGCAGTCACCCGGCATCGCGGATATCGAAAGAGCTGCTACAATGGTTGCATCTCGGTGTAGTCGTCCATCTCTGCAGCCTCGCTGGCCACAATGTCGCAATCAGCGAGGTGCAGTGTATTCACCGCTCTTCCCTCCCGCCTTCCCTCCTGGCTAACGGTCCAGGATCTCTGGCGGGGCGACTCCTCCCTACCTACTACCTCCGCACCGCCAACATTCTCTCGCCCACCCAGCACCCCCGCTTTAGGAACGGCCCGCGGGGCAAGCCGTTCCTGTCAGAACCCGCAGTGCCGGGACTCGACTTTAACACCTCGCACGAGGGAGACTATGTGCTCTTGGCGGTCGTCCACGGTGCCGAGGGGAGCACGGACATTGGTGTGGACGTGATGGACCTCCCGAGCGATCCGGATGGGCTGGCGGACTCGATCGGCTTCCAGGTGAGTGCTGGTGCCGTCCTGGGAACGCCACACAAGTTCTGTACCCAGTTGTGCTTGCCCGCGGCCCAACTGACGCCCAGCTCTCCTCGTTTGAGCGTCTCCAAGTGGCAGCCGCAACCGGGCGCGTAAAGGCCAAGCTCCTCACCACGCTGTGGACAATAAAGGAGGGCTTTACAAAGGCTACCGGCGACGGCATCTCGTTCGGTCTCGACCGCATCGGGGTCGCGCTCGGCGACGGGACTGTGACGGGTGTCAAGGTCGACGGAAAAGACGTGCGCGAGGACGGCTGGACATGGACTGTGGGCAGCATAGATGCCGGCGCGTACGGATACGCCGTCATCTGGCGAGGAGAAGACAACCCGTCCAAGGCCGTCGAGGTCGAGCGGATACCCTGGGACGAGTTTGTGCGCGTGTTCATCGGATCACGAGGTGTCAGCGTCGCCTGATCGCTTGATGTTTATGTCATGCGTAGCTTGGCATTAAAAGTCATTCGGAGAGGCTCGTCAAGTCTATTGTCTAGCAACAGGTGCGGCACCCATTGCCATGCCCACCTACTGCCCTCCGCACCCTGCGAATGAGCCGCTAGCCGGTTGCGACCCGTTCGCCCTACCAGCACTGAGTGTCCACCATATCACGAGGGGTACGTTCATGGCCTACTCGGGTTCTGGAGACGGCCACAACACCGACAGTACATTGTGCTCGATACGAGACAACCCCGTTCGCCTCCGCTGGGCTGAACCTGCTTGGTCGAGGCATCGTCAGTGTTGCAGTTTGGTCACGAGCAGGGCTGTCATTGCGACTGTCTAACAGCCAGCGGTATGCGAGTTCTTCGGGGATGGCGTACTGGGACGTTGCTGCTTCTCGGGTTAGCGAAGATGACTGGGAACGTGTAACGAGCACGAGTAGCGCGCTTGACCGGTGATCCATATTCTGGGGCAATAGGAATGCCCGAGAACCGCTGGATGACTCACTGACTCGCGGGGCTCGCTGACTCGTCGCTCGAGCGATACCCGAACAAGCTCCCCCGGGCTGGGGACAGTACCAGACATGCTATTAGGCGCGAGGGCGCGGAGAGAGCAGAGATCTGGGAGATCCTACTCACAGCGAATAACGCCCGCTTCCTCTTCACCGCAGTGACGCTATTGTTCTGGCTCTGACGTCCATTCACCGTGGCACACGACTGACCATGACCATGACGACTGTGCACGGACGGCGTCCAGCGCCGCGGATGGATCTCGAGTCCAGAACGTCCAGCCCCTCACGTATATCTGCGCTTCTGCGTCTGTCTGTCTCGCCTTCACCGCCTGGTCATAATGTGTGGTTCTTGGCCAGGAGACACCGCATCTCGTGCCCAGGGGTTCTAATGAGCTCAATGCGGAGGTTTGCGGGGAACGCGGGGAACGCGGAGCTCCTGGGGAGGCCCGAAGCCTGGCTTCGATCTCGGGAACGCACTCGTTCTCCGAGCCGGCGAACAGGCGCTCCAGTGTAGTGGCTAGCATACTCTCATTGGGTGGCAGCCTGCCTCTTCAGCTGCAAGTGGTCATCGGTTCAGATCCGGGCTGGGGCCTCCGTTTTTTGGCAGGCAGCAGGACGCGGAGACATGGAAACATGGAGACCAGCCACAGGGGAGGCGTGCGCTGGATAGTGGCTGGGGAAGGGCAAGGGAGGAGAGGTGCGGACGGTGGACGCGCACCTTATGCGGGCGTTGCGTGCGTGGTGGCTCGGGGTAATAACCCACAGACTCGGCGCGACAGCGTCGGGAGATCTGGTCTGGAACCGCGACTGTCTCTGGGGCCGCACCACCGCAGCATCACGGCACACGGACAAACGCCTCTGCCCCACGACTTGGTGTTCGTAGGGTTCTGCCGAGAACCAGGCAGCCTTGGCTCCTTTGGTCCGCATCCAGCAGTTTGGAGGAGCACCAATGTCGATTTCATGTCTCATATGTGTCTTCCTCATACCCCTTTCCCCTCTGTCACACGCTCGTTCGCTCTCGAACCACTCTACGAGAGCATCCCAGACGGACAGCACGCTGCACGAGGCGTTGCTGCATGGCGCAGCTTGTGGCCCGCGGAATGGTCGCCTGTGGCATGTTGCATGCATGCTGCATACCAGCACACGCCCGCTCAAACCCCTGTTGTCCCCCGGACGCCAATGACGTCGCGGCTGCCACCTGCAGCACACCTCTGCATCTGCCTCACATCTAGGAATGGCGCTCCTCCTCAGATCTAGTGGCGCTAGACAATGGACAAAAGAACACATGTCACATCGAGATTCATGCCTGCACGGTGCCACACATTCCGCAACTGCTCCTGTCATGTTCCTGTTTCTGGCACCCGGAGCGCTGGCGATGCCCAGAGAGCGGTACTCGTGCCCAGAGGGTTAGCCCTCGCCACTTGCGTGCCCGCCGGTGCAGGTGTGGGCCCAAACAAAACAGGGTGGACTGAGCAGCCAGGAGGGACGCGGAACGTGAACGCTGGACACCGGACCCAGCGCACTGGTGAGCTCGCGCTGGTGGGCACTGTGCATTCTATAAATGTATCTGCAGAAAACAGACCTCCTTCAGTAGCCCGCACCTCTTGTTCATCCTCAATAGCCGCCTGATTGCATCTACCTGCTCAAGAGCACCAGGTCGCCCCGCTTGCACTTCTTGCAGCCCGTCTCTCTTCCACCGCACGTTCTTACGACTACCTCGAGCGACATGGTTTGGCGCTGCAATGGTGCTGTCGACGGGCACAACAAGGGCCGTGAGTTGAAACCCAGAGTGAGGCGGACAGCGGGCGTCGAAGGGGCAATTGGAACATGCAAACACTTGTTTGTCCATTCAGCCGTCCTCCGACGTTTGGTCGCCCCACAGCTGTCTTGTCAGTGAATTGTGAGCACTGTTGCTTACACCCCAGGCGAGTGCTACGCGATCCGCAAGTTTTACAACGGTGGCGTCCGCTACATCTGCGCCTTTTGTCACCGCTCTCTCGGATGAACACCCACTCTGGAGAATCATATCCCGCCGCCAGAGATCCGCCTGTTCAACAACACATGCCGCATCGTCCCATTGTTTAATCGAGTGCCATACAACTGGAGCCGTCGGACATCCGCATCTGACTGGTTACAATCCACAAGGAAGGAGGACACGGAATGTGTTTCAAGTTTTGTTGCCACATCTACCTGTAGACTATACATCACATACCCCGGTCGAGCGCCACCGGCGCCCGCGACGAAGCGTATAATATTATGAACGTTATGAACGACATGCTTTTCCCGTCCTGCGTCGTTCCACGCCCAGCATCGCACTCGAAAGTGTTTATGCAGAGGTCTGGATCCGATAGGCACAGAGGTCTGCGGGGTTGGACTGCGGGGTTGGGCATAACAGTGGAAATCAGCCTTTGCTCGTCTCAATGGCGAAGGTCAAAGTCCCCCAGTGGCCCCGTGTTGACATGGAGCGTACTGGAAAGTGGCCAAGAGAACACAGTCCTCCACAGGATTGATCGATCCGTACCGAGCTTCTCGGCGTCCACCCGGCGAACTGTAGAAGGCGCCGAATAAATCTCACCATGAGCCGAAGCGAGCGCCACAACGAACATCCCCAGGGCAAGATGGTCGAAACGCATTGCAGCAGGTCGCGGTTACTGGCGGCTGCTGACTCGACCAAAGCTCCGTAACCAACACATGCATAGCCGAGTCGCTTCAGAGGCCCTTCAGTGCTCTGTCTGGTATCCGAGAGAGGTCAAGTATTGTCTATCTGCGTAAACAGTAGCGGGTGGGCATTTTTCTCCCCTTTTTGGTAGATTTCTTGCATTTGTGGCACTCGGACTTCGGCGGTTCCTTTGGCGCGGACGGGGCATCTTGTCCGCACAGCGTGCCAGAGAGGGATTCTTGCGTACAACTCACCGGATATGACAGCGAAGACAGTCGCTAATCTGCACGGCAACATTCGCACGGTGTTTCCCCGGCTTCAGCTGTCATCAGCACGGACACTATTTCTCGCGTGGACATGACCTCGTAAATTGCGCTCAGGCATGTGGGGTGCAGCTACCCATTTCGGCACAGTCTGTGCAGGTATACCACGCACAGAACCGGGGTTGAATGCCCCTTCCTTCATTCGCACCGGCAGCTTGGGGGGGGGGGAAGGAGGTTCTGTCCAAAGGTATTTCAGAGAGCGTGCGGTCGAGGATCGGGTCTTCCCCTGGCTCATCTCGATCACACTCTCCCTCTTCGTCTACTCCAATGCGCGCCAGCTTGGAGATGAGGTTTCCACTCATTGAGGGCCCCATACCGCAGGCGACCCCAAAGGGGGAGATCCGAAAGCCTGGTGCCCCTAAGGGTATGTGACGAACCACCAGCCACCACATGCCATCAAACCTCTGCCCTCTCACCGACGTTCGCCTCGATAAAGGCCGAGCTCGCTCGCTAACCAGAAAGGGAAACCTATAGGACTTGCAAAACGCGTACTCGCTCCGGTGATTCTCGTCCACCGCTGGTGGAGAGCACGAGGATCTCTCAAGGCGGGAGAAACAGCGCGGTGTAAGATTTGTGTCGAGTGCGGAGACCCGCGTCATTACAAAAGCACCGCTCGACTTGGGGTCGATTGACCCCGGATGCGCAGCTGTCATGTACCGTGGATGCATGTCCGTGTAGATATGAGAACTTGTTGTTAGTCGGTCATTACCGGAAGATATGTACCGTCCAGCACCCACGCTCTTGCCTTTCAGAAGCCCCCGGGTTCTACTCGTCGCGTTCGTTTGTCAAATCGATTATCGGGTCCGGCCCGAGGTTGCCTTCATAGAACTTGATCCCAAGGTCGCGGAGCCATTTGTCGTCATTCACAAAGCCCGTCATGGGAGCACGGAGGTGATTTTGGAGCGCCGCCCACTGGCGACTCACGAGAACGCCAGGGTCGCCAGAGGCCTCGCGGACGATGGACTCGAGCAGTTCCTGTGGCAGGCGATGAATGCCATTCTGCGGTCCACTGGTCTTGGGTCCCCGATGGTGGTAGAGGAGCCGTCCAACAGTTCGAGCCCTCAGCGCTGCGGTACGAACTCGTGTGATGTTCCACTCGTTGCGGGCCGCGATCACGCGACCGTGGCCACGAAAGGAGTTTAGCTGCGTGAGGCGAGGCAGGGCGCACAGCGCTCGCCACATTTCTGGGCTGAGAAGGGACTCATGGAGAAAGACGACGGTTTCGAGTAGAGGATGTGCATTCAGGAAGGAGACGCGTGCGTCGCCATTGTCCATCTCCTCGCAAGAGCAGTCCATGAGAAACTGGCGCAGGCGAGGGAGACGAAGAGAAGAGAGAATTGAGGTGCAGACGGGAGCATGCGGACCGTTGACTGACCCGGCCGTGCTGTCGATGTTGCTGACAAGTTGTCCGTCGTCCATCTCGCTTGTGCCGTCCATGCCGTTCGTGTTGCTTCTGCCGTTTGTGTCATTGATCTCCTTCGGGTCCTCCATGTCATCTCCTGAGGGACTTGATGATAATTGCTCTTCCAGTGCGTGGTTGCCGTCTGCGCTTTGGCCTTTGTCATTCTCCTTCACCTGTCCCTCTTCCTTCTTCTCCTCCTCCTCCTCCTCCTCCTCCTCCTCCTCCTCAGCGTCCTCCTCATCGTCCTCCTCAGTGTCATCACAGTCCCACAGTCTCAGATCGACGGTATCCAAGGACGGGCACGTATTGAGCACCCTCGCGGCAGCCTCGCCATCGAGCTCCCCTTCCCAGGTCAAATGAACCAGGTCCGAATGTGCGATCGCTTCCAGGAGGAGCAGGCTGGGCCGAGTGCGGTCGACCCGCGGGTGAGAGTGGTGTCCTGCGAGCACGATAAGACGCCTCAGCCTTCCGCAGCTTCTCAGACAGTCGGCGAACCCCTGCAGAGCCGTCTCGGACAAGGGGGGATCCATTTGAAACTCGATCTCGGTCGGGTCGCACGCTGCGAGCGCGTCCCAGAACTCTTGGGGAATGTCGAGTACGCGGGGGGAGTCTATGTTGAAGGCATTGTAAGTTTCGTGGGACAGCGAGACGCCATCGATTCGGTGCCGTCGGAGGAAAGGCGCAACGCTTGCAAACGCCTCAGGGTGAGTGGGTTCCAGGGTGAGGTATGCTAACTTTGGAAGGGACAAGCCTTCCAGCACGAGCGCAAAGGCGCGCCCAGGGCCCAAGTCTTCGGCGCTCATGAACTCGAGAGCCAGGCTTTGCACTGGACACTGGGAGATGGCCGCGAGCATCGGCGCAAGCTCCGTGTCGGACTTGGGTCAGCGCAAGAGCCGTTCCGTATAGACTCACATTGACGCTGGTACCGACCACTGTGAACCGACGGGATGGGGCCATGGGCACCTCGAGCTTCCAGGGTGCTGCTTCTGCGCCGCGGATAGTCACAGCGGGGTCACTGCCATCGTTGGAGGCCTGAAAGGTGAGGTGCAGCCGGAGGTCGATCTCGGACATGGATGGTGGGATGGTTGGTTGGTGGACAGACAGTTGTGAGAATGATTGCAGAGGAGCGAACCGGAAGTGTCCTCTGTGTCATGTCAAACTGGTGCGAGTGGGGGCGCTGAGACAATGCTGTCCGTTATCACGGTTGTCTTTGTTCCCTCCACTCTAGCAGTACTAGTCATTGCATGCAGCAGCAGAGCACAGTGGCGCAGCTGTGCGAGAATGAGCAACTATCACGACAAGAGCATTGCAGCAGGCATCAATGTCCTGATTCCATTGCCATTGTAATCTGACCACAGGTGGCGAGCTAGTCGTCCCCGTGGCCCGTGGAAACCGACTCTTCGTTTGTATGCCACTTCAATGTCCGAGGGTCTGTACTCGTCGACGGCCAGGACGGGGAGAGAGCTGATGAGAACCTTGTAGATAGAACGAGGTGTTTGGTGTCGGTGATTCGAGCTCCAAAGATGGCAAGTTGGACTGGAGTTTACGCATTGACATATCGCGGTTGTACATCACTGTCAAGTTACACACACTGCAGCACCTCACTCCACTGATACCTAGAAGGGAAGCAAGAACGGCAGACACTTCCACTTGGGGAGAGCGCCTTGTTTGCCGTTGAGGGCCCACAGAATCATCCACTTGACGTTCGGGTCGATAGCCTGCATGAGATGGCCAGTAAGGTCGAGGGGGCAGACGTCCTGGATGATGATATCCGTGGCGCCGGGCTCGTTGACGAGGCCCGACGTGGGCGGAATGACCGTCTTGTCGTACTTTGACGCGAGCGACGTGTAGTCGACGCCGGGCACCGAGACGTGGCCGCCGGCAAAGAGGTCCTGGAAAAAGGACGACTTGGAGTCGATCTCGAGCACGGACGGGCACGTCTTGTTGACAATGTCGTTGAGGAGCGGCGGCTTGCCGAGCGACTGGAGCCACTTGTTGACTCCGTCGATGAGCGACAGGATCGCATTCTGTGTCGTGCCGCGCGCGGCACTGCCAATGCCGACAAACTTGCTGACCTTGGGCGCCCCGCCGAGCGCCTTGATGTAGTAGTGGGCGACGGGGGTGCCCATCGAGTGGCCGATGAGCGCGACCTTGTCGGCGCCAGTCGATGCGCGCACCTTGTCGACAAACGCGCCCACCTCGGCGGCAGACGCGCGCATCGACGCACACCCGTAGGCGGGCATGCCGTAGTCGAGCCAGTAGACGCAGAACCCGTCGTTCTTGATTGCCGGCCCGAGGGTGATCCAGTTGAGCCACGAGGGCGCGTTCGAGCCGTGCAGAAGGATCACCGGGTCCTTGCCGGGTGTCGCCTTGCAGTTCCAGTCATTGAGCCCCCGCGTTGTCGTGCGCTTCTCGAGGTTGACGGGCGTCGCCGCCACCAGCGCCGTGAGCGAGAGCCCGACCGTTACGGCCTTGAACAGTGAGAACATGGCATCTGCTGGAGGACAGAGGGGGTGATCCCGAGCAAGCGCTCTATGGGCAACCCTTATATACTGTGCTGTTTATACTCTCTCTGATCTGACCATGTGCGGCCATGGTTCCCGTGTTCCTCTTCCACCCCTTAAGCCTTAAGTTCTGCACGCAAAGGTGTCGTCATTAGGTAATTCAGTAGATAGAGTTGCCATTCCGCGCGGTAATCTGCAGCCAGTAGCGGAAGCGGCTGCTGCTGAACTGCAATGCAATCTGCTGCGAGTGGACGGCGACGTCGAGGTGTGGGTGAGAGGGTAAAGAGAGCGCCACGGGGGATCGGGACGCCCGTGTCTCTGGCTGGCGACAGTCGTGACGGGGTTTAATTGTGAGGCCCTAGTTCCATCGGTCATTTAGATGTGGCTCCTGATGGGGAGCGACAGCGTGTCCAAGACCGGCGAGCACGAGTGAGCGAGATCTCGGCTTGGGCGAGATATCACAGCCAAGTGATGTCGGGCGTGAGCGGCGTTTCAGACGTGTAAACCACTCGACTTGGAAACGGATGGAAAGAAGAGTGGCGGCAAAGCAAGAAAGTGGACGCCTGCCTTTCTGGCAGCCACAATCCGTGTTCGCTCGATACCTCCGTCGTTGGCCGCTTAGCTCAGCTGGTTAGAGCATCGTACTAATACGCAGAACGCCTGCTCTCCCGAGAACAGGAGCGTGCTAGTCCATGCGGAGGTCGGCAGTTCGATCCTGTCAGTGGTCAAGTGTGCGCGCGAGCGCTCGCCCACGGCTTTTTCTTCGCGTCATTGACCTGTGGACACTCTGGGCACTGGGCAAGTACCGAGACCCGCCAACTTGGGCCGGCGTGCCGCTCTGCCTTTCCTTTGGTGGCAACGGCGACATATGCGTCGATGCCTCTGCCGTCCAGACAATGTTGGCCCCTCACTACCCTTCGTCTCGTGCAGAGTCCCATGCGCGGACACGATACGGTACCGCCCCGCCAGCAATGAGGATGATGATGCGAGAGTGCATAATGTTTGCGATTAGTACATATGGACACGACAGCTGGATCCCCGACGTGCGCGGCGGCGACCAGCACTACCCCACTGCTCCAAGCTCTCCACGGATCTACTGCCCCCTAGCCGTCAATCTACTACTCCTCTAAACGGAACAGCTCGGCGTACTCGATGAGCATGCGGAACATGAACGCCTCAATGTCCTCGAGGCGGAACATCTTCTCCACAAAGCACTGGCCGTTGACGGCGATCGCGTTGGCGGTCGCGTCAAACGCGACGTCGGGGTGCTTTGGTGTGCCGCGGAAAAAGGCGAGGATGCCGTACAGGTCGGAAAAGTCCATGCGGGCCGGGACGTACATGAACCAGTCGACGAGCTTGGGCTGGAACCAGCCGGGGAAGACGGTCGTCTTGATGACGAGCGAGTTTGTGCTCATCAGTCGGCGGAAGCGGCTGCTCCATGCGTTGCCGTCAATGTCAAAGAGAAACTTGTACTTGTTGAGCTCGTCCTGGCCCTGGTGCGGGAAGAAGGTGATTTCTTTCCTGGGGGTCAGCGCTACGCCCGTGAGTCGTGCTCACTTGATGACCTCGTCAAAGCCCTCGGCACACTGGATCGGGTCGCCGGCGAGGCCCATGTCGAAAAAGAACTCGTTGGCGGCGGCCACGGTTGTCTGCTCCTCGATCGTGCCGACATCCGACCCAACAGCGGGCGCGAGGATTGTCGTCTCGGCGTCGCTCGCATTGTTCGCAAACAGGTGCAGCCTAAAGCGCTGGCTCTTCTTCCACGGTACGTTTTCGTTAAAGTTTGGCATGCCAGTGTTTGAGCCGCGCCATACCAGTCGGCTGTAGGGCTTGCGCGACCACACCGGGTCGTTGCCCTTGTTCCAGTCAAACTGGTCCATGGGGGCAAACTTGATGTCGGACGAGAGGGTATGCGGCGAGAGACCAAACATGGGGTAGAGCTCCTTGTACGAGCGCGGGCTGGCCTGGGGGGTGTGCGGTTGCAGGAAGATGCCGTGCGCATCCAACAGATACGGGTCTGCGTAAGTAAGCGGTGGCACGGACGAGTGCACTCACTCTTGCAGGCATCGCCGGCAGCGTTGGCGTTCTCCACAAACGCGCTGCGGGTCTCGTCCTTGCCGGGCTTGTTGGCATTCGACTCGGGGGAGCAGATCTCGCGCAGGTCAATGTTGTCGTTGTCGTCGGCCGGCGGCACCATGACGTCTGGGGTCAGCGCTCGCAGTGTGCAGCGCACTCACGATCGGGGTCGTGCCGGGCTTTCCACGACGAGTAGATCATCGGCTCGTCAAACGAGCTTATCGGAATGTCCATATCGGGAAGGAGTCGAACGAACGGGCTCATGATTCTGCCGTCAGTTGTCGACGTATTTGCACTGCTACTCACTTTTCCAGGTTGGGGGAGCGCCAGTCGACGGCCCATTCCGGGGCGCCCTGGTTGCGTGTGCGCGACAACTCTCCGTTGCGGACGTGGAAGGCGAATGCCTGGTTGATGTCGAGGGCCGCCTGGAGGCGCTGCATGCGTGCGGGCCGGCTCAGCCCGCGGAACGGCGCGAGAATGTCCTCAATGTTGTCGTACTCGTCCAGCAGCGAGACGTTGCGCTCGCTGGCAAACTGGAACCACTCGTCAAAGTGCGCTGGCGGCTCGCGCGTGTAGCGGCGGCGGTATTCTGCACGGGCCTCGGCGGTGGTCGTGCTCTGCCGCGAGAGCATGCCGAGGTAGTGCTCCTCGCCGCGCGCGAGGAGCTCGACGATCGGATGCGGCGCGTCTTCGCTGCCGACAACGACGTGGCCGGCGCCATCGCGCTCGTTCTGCCCATGGTGCCGCGGCGCCGCCAGATTCCACCGGTTCCTATGCCGCGCGAGGTCCTGCTCGTACGCTTTCACGACTGAGACAAAGCAGCTGTCCTCGTGCAGGAGTTGGAGCCCGTGGCTTTCGGGTGTGCTGTAGGCGTTGGCGGTCAGGAGCAGGAGCAGGAGGGCAATGACACCGGCCGCGGCGATGTTTCTCGGGGTGAAGATGCGTCTCGGCGATGGTAGGCTGGGACCCGTGGGAACAGACTCGAGGAGATGGTCTTCTGCTTCGTCGTGGTCTAGCCGTCTCATTGGCACGACTTGTGACTGTGTCCTGAGCCACATGCGGCGGAGGCGGCCGAGCATTGTGGTTGGTGTGTGTGATCAAGAGAGAGAGAGAGAGAGAGTGAGTGAGTAAAGTTGGTGGATGGGATGAGACCTCTGAAATCACCGAAACCGACGACTGCGACGACGACGACGACGACGAAACACGACGCAACACCCAAAATCACAGCCAAATCCAGGCTCTGGGCGGCAAAATGCAGGGGCGGTGCACCACGTGGCTACCATGCCTACCCCATGCCTCCCCACGCAACCCACCCACCATCGTGCAGAGAGTGGCGAGTGGCTGCTTCGAGCTTCTTTCCACGGTTGTGGCATTGGAGGAATATGTACAGAAGTAATGAATAGATAAGAGGTGTAAACCATCAAAGTATAGAGCCCTCTCCATGGTGCTCGAGTCTAGCCCTCATGTCTCTCTCTCTACCATCACAATATCCTTAAACGGGCTCGCTCTTCGCGACAAAGCTGGCCTTCTTGGCGAGGCGCGACTTGGAAGCGACCCTGCTCGGCGCCTTGCTCTTTGTCGGCGTGTTGGGAGCCTTGGCCTTGGACCTGGCCTGGTCCGCGTTGGCCTTGTCCGCCTTGGCCTTGGCTGCGAGGTTGCGCGACGACACCTTGCGGAGCTTGCTCTTCGTGGGCGTCTGGACAACAAACTCGTGGTCGTTTGGCGACTGCTCGCGCGCGCGACCGCGGCCGCCAGAGGGCGCGACGCCAGCGGAGAGCATCTCGGCGTCGTCTTGCGTAAAGACAACAAAGGCAAAGCTGCCTGGAGACGGGCGAGGGTTTGGGCGGCGCTCGCGGGGAGTGTCGGGCGCTTCGGCCATCTTGACAATGTCCCCCCACTTGGAGGGCTCCGTGGCCGGGCCGTAGGCGAAAACGTGCATGGGGGTCCCGTCCGACTCCTCGACCGGAGCGGGGGAGAGCGTCCTGCGGATGACGCGCTGAGGGGGGCGGATGGAACCCCCAAGAGGAGGAGCAACAGGGCCGGCGTGCATCGCGTTGGGGTTGAGCGACGAGGTGAAGACGGGAGGGCCGAGGGGAGGAGGAACGTGTGCGGAGCCGGGGTAGCGCGTGGTGGGGGCGCCTGCGACGAGCGCGGGGTCAATGGTGAAGCTCGCGGCACGGGGCATGGCATTGAGGTCAATGAACATGGGCGGACCGACCGGAGAAAGCAAGAATCGGGGGTGGGGGGACGAGGGGGCCATGAAACCGCTCGCAAACGGGTCAAGCACGTCGTCTTCGCTGCCAAGGTTGAACTCGTCAAAGAGGAGGGTAGGCTCCAGCATTGGGTCGGGGCTGAGCGTGGCCGAGGCTGTTGCGCTGTGGGAAGCAAGGCGGGGAGCGAGGCGGGGGGCAGGGGCGCGGCGCAGCAGGGTGCTGCTGGGCGCGGGGTGAGCGTGCACCTCTGAAGTGCACTGTGCACTAAGGGCGATGGGGATGCTCTTGCCGTTGACGGGGTTGGTAGTCTTTGGCTTGGTCTTGTGCTTGGGCTGGGGAGTCTTGGTGGCGAGAGGGGCGTCCTCGCGGGGTGTCTCTGGGCTCGACGGCTCGTAGTCGGAGCTGAGGGTTTCTATAATGGCATAGTCCTCGTCCAAGAGGTGGAGGCTGTCCGAGTGGGAGCTGGGGGGTGAGGGGGTGTCGTCCGAGTGTTCCGAGGACGAGGCGAGCTGGGCCTCCATTATTTGGGTGAGCGAGGGGACGGGAACCATTGTGGCGACGAGGCAGGGAGTGGGTCGGGGGAAATATGGAGGGAGAGGCGAGAAGAGGTGCGGGTGACAAGAAGAATCTGGGGCTACAAGAGACGAAGAGGACGGTGAGGACGGCGAGGACGGTGAGGAAGACGATGATAAGACACTACAAACACTACAAAACAAGAACGACGGGAAGAAGAGAAGAAGAGAATGAGAATGAACAAGAGAATGAGAGAATGAGAGAGAGAGAGAGAAGAGAGCGGGGGACTCACTCTTATGTTGGTCTCGAGACCCCCCGGATCTGGCGCTAGCGAGTGTGGTCAACCAGGTCAGTCTCACTCTGCTGCCACTCTCACACCGCTCGCACCCCGCCCACCTGTATGCATTCAGCAGTTGTTCCCAAATGCGAGAAGATGTATAACAATTATTTCGCATGCATGCATCCTGTACGCATGCAGAGGACGCAAATGTCAACAGGAGTGGTGGGTGGTGGCCACACTGGACGCATCCGTGCAGTGCTCGTTAGCGCAGGGTCTCCGATTCATCCGAGCTTTCCCCGCGGGACCCCCAGCCTGCATCGGGCTATGCTCATCCGTTATCAACAACAATCAACGACCTGCTCCGTACGCGTGCGCGCGGGAGCCGTACGGGGCAAGTACCGTGCACCAATGCGGACGGTCAGACGGACGGACGCAGATGGCARMMGYRCKGCTGCCCTCTGCGTGTGGCGCGTGTCCACGCTAGCGGTCTCGCCACTCTCTAGCTTTAAACTGTATCCTTTGCATGTCGTCTCTGGCAGCTGGCAGACTGGTGCCGTCCTCCTCGCACGTCGCACCGCGCACCACCTCGTGTCTATTGCTGAGTGAGTAGTGAGTGGCAGAGATGCACGAGGCGACCAAATGGCAGAGACGGCAGCGGCAGTTAGCAGCAAGTCAGCGTGCGCGGCGTGGAGCCATCCCATGCACATGTACATGTACATGTACATGCCCGGCCCTCCCCCCCGTCCGCTCCCAGCGTATTGGCAGCGACGAACAAGGAACAACGAGCCGAGGCCGTGGGAAGAGATGGCCGCTCCGGGCAAAAACTCGGCACTGCAACCAATAGGGCCGGGACGGTAGGTTGCCACTCGCGTCCAAGTTTGTGCCATTGCCAGCCTTCCAGCTTCCGGAGCGCGCACGCGCGCAAACGCACTCGCGCCGCGTGCCGTATGCAGTCAATTGAGCAGTATCGCCACGATCGGGACGCGACCACCGGCCACCGGGCCACCGCGTCGCCAGACGCGCTCCAGGCGTCAGTTGTCCGGGATCAGTCCCCCGCCGAGGCAATCCCAGAGGACCCAGAATTCTATCGCACTGCCGGGGATCATGCCGTGATGTACCTGCGCCGGCTCCGCTGCGAGGGCGCCGACAGGGCTGGACAAGCCTGGATCGCGCCGTCGCACGCCCGCTGTTCCCATTTCTGCGATAACACTGCGCTGCATTCACTCACGACCGGATACAAACTGATACAATCTTTCTTTCGTTTTCTTCTGCTGCCGACGGCCTGCTGCACACCCACTAGCCCGAGGACTGGGGGAGCGTGTGGTGGCGCTCGAGGTTGTGCCACGACTTGATGTAGTCTGGCTGGACGTTGTGCTCGACGGCCCACTGGGTGAGGTTGAGAGGGAGGTACGTCTCCATAAGACAAATGATCACGCCCTCGGAAACGCGGATGGGGCCCGAGGGGATGTTGGCGGCGGCCTTTGTCCAGTCGCCCGAGGGGCCGTGAGCCGACGACACGTTGTGCAGGTTCATGCCGTCCTTTGGCGACGGCATGCCCTTGATGGTGACCATGAGTTCTGGCATAATGTTGCGGTGGAACCAGGGCGGGCGGAACGTGTCGCTGACCGCCGACCAGCGCGGCGTAAAGCACAGCAGGTCAAACGCGGCCGTTCCGGGCGTGTCGGTCGGGACCGTCAGGAGGCACGAGATGGACGGGTCGGAGTGGTCGTACGAGAGCGCGCCCATGGCGTTAAACTTCATCATGTCGTACCGGAACGGGTAGTAGTTGCCCATCCACGCGACGACATCGTACGGCGAGTGGTCCTGCTTAAACTGCCAGAGGCGGCCGCCAAACTTTGCAATGGTCGTCCACTCGTCGTCCGTGTCGGCGTACGACGCGGTCGGCGTCTCAAAGTCCTCGAGGTTGGCGAGGCCGTTGCCGCCAATCGGGCCCAGGTCGGGCAGCTCAAAGCTCCCGCGGAACACCTCCATCAGGTATCCGCTCGCGGGCTCGCCCTCCGAGTGGCTACCCACGCGCGCGACGCTAAACTTGCAGCTGCGCGGCACGACGGCGATAAAGTCGGGCGGCACGTGCATCTTGCCAAACTCGGTCGTGAGCAGCAGCTCGCCCTTGACCGGCATGAACAAAAAGTTGCCGTCGGCAGAGTACATGCACTTGTGCTCCATGTCTTTGCCAAATTCGTAAAAGTGCGCCGCGACGCCGTCGCGCGCCTGGGGGTCGCCGCAGCCGCCGAGCGTGCGGAGCGAGTCGACAAAGTCGAGGTCTGCCGCGCCCTTGACCGCGAACGGGTCCCAGCACATTTGCTGCGGCGTGCACACGATGCCCGGCGCGTCGCGGTGGAAGTTGCCGATAAGGTACGGGTTCTTGTCGTACGGCTCGTACTTGTCGTGCACGACCGAGGGGCGGATGCGGTACAGCCACGCACGCTTGTTCTTGTGGCGCGGTGCAGTGAACGCGCTGCCGGTGATGCCCTCGGCGTACAGGCCGTACGGGGGGTTCTGCGGGTTGTGGCCCTTGACGGGCAGCGAGTTGGGGATCGACTCGGAGCGGAAGTTGTTGCCCCAGCCGGCTGGCGTTAGTGGCGAGTTGCGAGTGAGTGAAGCTCACGGTGGTACTTGAGGTTCTCGTGCGGGAGCTTGTTGGGGGTGGCCTCGTCGTTGGCCTCGGGGGCGGGGGTCGCCTGGCGCGGTGTCTGGGGTCCCATGGTGTCGGTCGAGTCTTGGGCTGTGGACGAGCTAGCCGAGGGCTGTGGGCGTTGCTATATATACTCGGCTGGCGCGGCTGGTCTGCGCACATTCATGTGCGCATGGAGGTTGCTTACCGTGCTGAGCATCATACAAGGTCGCGTTGGATAAAGGCCGTGATGCCGAACCCCAGACCATGAGGTCATGTGCCACGGGGCTCCCGTGCCACATGCTCCATTCCCACATGCTCCATTCCAGCCGCCCACAACCGTGTCACTCTGTGTTCATGTAAACAGTGCTGTGTCAGGCGGGCTAGAGCGGTTAGAGCGGGCAGAGCGGTCAGAGAGCGGCTGAAGAGGTCAAGGCCAAGCGGCACCAGCGTGCGGGGTTCTAGAAACACGCCCACATTCCTCTATCACAATGACTGCCGTAGTGTTTGGTCTGCACCACTAAACCTAAACTCACAAACGACCACATCGTTTACCGTTGAGCGCAGTGTCATGAATGCGAGATGCCGATTTCCGCGCCTCGCCGAGGCCGAGGGATGCAGCCGGACTTATCTCGAGCTGATTCATGAGCCGTGTCGTCCTTGCGGATATCCGTCACTGGTCACTGGGCGAGCGGCACAACTGCGGGGTAACGAGCCTGTGGGGTCTGGGGCCCGAGGCACTACTCGAGTAGTGACGTACATCCCGGATGCTGACCATTGTCGCTGTAGTCAGTCACCTCGGACAGTGGCACGTCGGCGACCGGACGTGCGGCCACAGTCTGTGGCGAGTCTGTGGCGGGACACCGCTGGGGCAAACGAGTTAGTGCAGTGGGGCCTGCAGTGGGGCCTGGCCTGCCTGCACGAGGCCGCGCCTGCACCGGCCCCGGATCGCGCGCGGGCTAGCGTACAGCTCATCAGCCCGCCAGTATCACCAGCTTGAGCACTTGCTCTTCTTGAGCTTACGCTGGCTCACCATCGTCCTGCGTGTTGCGCCCAGTTCCGCCACCCCCGAGTCGCTGATTGCCAAGCAGACACACGGATCTCGGCCGTCTCGGTAAAACCAGACAAAGGTGTCGGTCTCCGGAGATGCCATTTGTGAGGCTGCGCACCATCGACATCAAGCAGCGTCGAGAGTGTGGCATGTGACCCACCCCGGCATTCGGACTTGGCCGGGCATCTACGCGCTCACTGCCATGCCTGGCCGTTATCTCATCATCTCACCGACAGAGCAGGTCCATCTTCCCCCTCACTCTGACATTCCCCTTCCCACTCCCCCCATCCAGACCGACGATGCCCTCCGCCGCCGCAAAGTTCCGCGCCCTGCTCGCCGAGCCCGGCACGATCGTGTCCCCGGGCGTGTACGACGGCCTGGGGTGAGTCTGCACCAGGACGCTCGCTGACGCCAGCGCGCGCGTGTGCCTCATGCACGGCTTCAGCACGCTCTACATGACGGGCGCAGGCACCGCCGTGTCCGCGCTCGGCATGCCGGACCTCGGCCTCGCGACGGCCGACGACATGGTGCGCAACGCCGCCATGCTCGCGTCGCTCGACCGCAGCGTCCCTGTGATCGCCGACGCAGATACCGGCTACGGCGGCCCCGCCATGGTCGCGCGCACCGTGCGTCCCTGCTCCCAGGCCGGCCACTGACGGCAGGTCGAGCGCTACATTCTCGCGGGCGTCGCGGGCCTGCATCTCGAGGACCAGGTGATCGCGAAGCGCTGCGGGCACCTCGGCGGCAAGGAGCTCGTGGACGAGGGCGTGTTCCTCTCGCGCATCCGCGCGGCCGTCGCCGCGCGCGAGCGCGCGGGCGACATTGTCATTATCGCGCGCACCGACGCGCTGCAGGGCGCGGGGTTCGACGCCGCGGTCGACCGCCTGCAAAAGGCCGTCGCGGCCGGCGCGGACATGGTGTTCCTCGAGGGCATGACGACAAAGGAGCAGATGCGCGAGTGCGTCGCGCGGCTGGTGAGTAGCTGTGATACGCTCCGTTCCACCCCCGTGCCCTTCCGGCGGCGCTGACGCCAGGCGCCGACGCCGTGCCTGCTCAACATGGTCAACGGCGGCGTGACGCCGCTGGTCGACGCGGCCGAGGCGCGGGCCATGGGCTTCAAGTTTGTTATATGGCCGATCTTCGCGCTCATGGCCGCGTTCAACGCGTACGACGCGGCGGCGGCCGAGCTCAAGAGCACGGGGTTCCTGAGGGACCAGACGGACAGCAGCGGGCGCCCGCGCGGCGGGTTGCGCGAGGTGTTTGAGCTCGCGGGGCTGCGCGAGCTCGCAGAGTTTGACGCGCAGATGGGCGGCGACGCGTACAGCCGCGGCGTGTGAGGGCGACGGGTGCCATGTATTGTGTGCTGTGCGGCAGAGTAGTGGCGGCGCGCGGCGGCGAGACGCGCCTGCGGGTGCCCGTGCCCGAGAACCTCCCAGTCGTGCCCAGCCGCCGACTGCGCGAGTACTGAACAACTGACCGCGCTCGACGCCAAGCGTGGCGATCTGAACCCCCGCTCGAATGCCCAGAGCTGAAAGTGCGGCCCCGCACCATCCGCAGCCGGCCGCCCTGAGCGCTCAAGACGCCGCCGCGGACACGGACATGACAGAACACGCCACCCCGCGCCGGGCCGTCGCCCTCCCTGCCCTGCCGTGCCTTCCATCTTCCTTCTTCCTTCTGCGTCCTTCCAGTAGCCCGCGTTCTTTCCCGTGCCTTGCGAGAAATGTTTTCGTCTCGTCGGCGTCGGCTGCTGCGGCTGCTGCTGCTGCCGCAGCTGCAGAAGCCGGTCCTGGTTACTCGCGGCGGCAGCAGAGGCAGGGACCGGAGCCCCACCCCGCTCGGCGGACGCAAGACAGAAAGGGCACAGGCCCCGTTTCGTCCTGCACCTGGGCAGAAGCAGCGCCGAAACAGAGGGAGACAGAGCGAGAGGGAGAGACAAGACCAAACGCCTAGCGCGGCAGAAGCAAAAGAAGAAGAAGAAGCAGCAGAAGCAAAAGAAGCAGACAGACAGGAGAAGGCGCAGAGGAGAAAGCAGAAACACGAAGCGGAGCGCCTTGCTTCGCACCCCGCGCGCGTCAGGATGTCTGCGCGGCGCGCCGAGACGCCCGACACTAGCTCCACTCCTGTCGACCCCCTCCCCCTCCCCCTCCCCTCCCTCCCCCTGGGCCAGCACGTCTCGAGCCCAAGTGGCAGTTGGCAGTTGGCAGTTGGCAAGTGGCAGTTGGCAAGTGGCAAGTGGCAAGTGGCAAGTGGCAAGTGGCAAGTGGCAAGTGCGCAAGCGCACGCCCGGCGTCCGCGTGTTCCTCTCTCCCGCTGCGCCGCTCTCCCCTGCTCCGCGCCGCTACAGTCTGCACTCGGTGCCGGCCGCCTCCGCACACCCCCGGACGTCCCGGACTGCGCTCTGCGCCGCGCCGCCCTGAACCCCCGTGCGAGCGCGAGTGAGAATGGGCGTCGGCGTCGGCGTCGGCGCCGGCGTCGGCTGACGGGGGGCAGAAGCGTCCCGGGGCCATGCTGCCGATACGCCGCGTCCGGCTGGCATGCGGGTGCGGTGCGCGGTGTCCTGGCTGTGGCTCGCCGCATGCCTGGGGGCGCGTGTCTTGGCACAGCCGCCAGGCTCGCCGGACGCAGGACTGGTGCGATAGCTGCAAGTACCCGTGGACCCATCGGCATGGCGCCATGGCGCCGGGCGCGGTTTTTGCGCGGTGCAGGGTGCAGTACTGGCATGTATGTATGTATGTATGTATGTATGTATGTATGTATGTATGTATGTATGTATGTATGTATGTATGTATGTATGTATGTATGTATGTATGTATGTATGTATGTATGTATGTATGTATGTATGCATGGAATCGCCCGACCCGCGAACACAAGTATCGAGTAGCAGAACGGGAGAACGCCCGCCGTGAGCAGGACGGAGACAACGACAACGACGAAGACGCGGAGCGGCGTGCGCGCGGGCAGAGAGCGTGGCCGCCGCCTCGCGTGTGGGCCCGCGCGCCGCGCGTCGGCCGTGCGCTGTGCGCTGTGCGCTGTGCGCTGCCACTGCGGCGCGCGGCGCGCGGCGCGCGGCTCGCAGGGTAGAGAGGAAAAAGAGAGGGCGGGGCCGAGCGCGAGGACAGCGGAAACCTGCTTGCAGCCCTAGCTCGTCGCTGCTCGTGGCCTCTGCTCCCTCTCTGCTCTTGGTCTCGGTCTTGGTCTCGGTCCTGGTCTCGGTCCTGGTCCCAGTCCTGGTCCCAGTCCTGGTCGTGGTCGTGGTCGTGGTCGTGGTCGTGGTCGTGGTCCTGTCTCCGGTGCAGGTCTCTGGGGCGGGGCATGCATCTCGGTATACTGGACATGTGCGAGCGGCGATCTGGCGCATATCTGGCCAGCGCGGAGTCACGCGTGCCTCGGGCACGCACGGCCATTCCGAGATCTCTCCGCTGGCACGGACACGGACACTGGCACTGCCACACAGACTACAGATCACACTCACAGCAGCTGCATGGCGTGGCTGCCTGCTGGCGGGCATGCTGGCTGCCTGCTGGCGGCTGATCTATGTCTGCCGCCTGGTTAGCTGCCAGTCTGCCGGCGAGCCGGTGCGCCGGTGTAGCTCATGTTGTGGAGTCTTATGCGTGCCATTCGGACCGACAGGGCATATGCGCTAGGGCCCACGGGGACCGCTGCGCCGCCGCTGCGTCCCTGCGACGCGTGGGACGTGCCGGGCGCGTCGCTGCACCAACACGTCCAGCCTGTTAATGGAGTAGAATGCATGGAATATAGTCGTAGCATGCAGCAGTGCCAGCCATCGGCGGGCAGCGCGGGGCGGGGCGGGGCGTCCTGGTCCTGGCCTGGAGCCTGCCGGACGCGCGCTCAGGATCCGCCACTGCGTTTCTGTTCCTTGCCGTGTCCCTGCTCCCTTCTGTTGCTCCCTGCTCCCGGTCCCGGCCGCGAAGGCAGGCGGGGTGCTGTGGATATTTAGAACGAGAGAGGATGAAGGAGACGGGAGACGGGAGACGGGACAGCGGCGCGCGGCGATCACACAAAGGCTGGTCAGAGACGCACAGAATACAACATTGCGCCGTGGCAGAGCGCGTGGAATCGGTGCAGTGTGGCGGGTGAATGCGAGTGGCAGCAGCAAGTGTGTCAGGAAAGGGAAATGCATGCAGCCTGCGAGTCTGAGACCATGAACGCAGGTGCAGATGGCGGGGTCTTCTCCGCGGCGTTGCTTGTGGTAGTCGTACAGTCGTACAGGTGCAGCGTGGGCGCGGGTGTAGTGGGCTGGCCATAGGCTGCCACTTTAATTTGACCGGGTTCCAGGACAGGTCTCTGGATCTGTCTGTCTGGGGTGGGGTGGACGCGTCCAGCCTAAAACTGGTTGTGGGCTGCGCACCACCCACGCGCACTCCCACCCACCCACCACACCCAGGACAGGACCCTGCCGTAGGGGGGCTGCCGTACAACACTCCCTCTCCCCTGGGTGCACCTGGACTCCTCTTCATCCGCAGCACCGTTCTGTCCCCGTTTGTTCTTTTCTTTTCTGTCGTCCAGAGTAGAGGTGGTGCTATGCAGAGGAGCGTCAGAGAGACATGGGATGGACATGGGGAGGAGAAAAAGGCTGGCGGGAAAGTAGTACTGGGCTGGGCTGGCTGGGCTGGGCTGGGCTGGCTGGGGGTGGGTGGTTGGCGTGGGCCAAAGGCGGTGGGTTGTGTCAGGGGCTGAAACATGGGGGCAGGTCCTGGACCTCCCCTCCCGCGCTATTTGGATCTAGTCGGGGATTAGGAAAAATTATACCTATTCATTAGGAATATTTTGTATTGGTGTTAATAGTAATAGGGGAATGATCCCATCCTCTCCCCGTTCTGCCTTCCCTCTGCCTTCCTTGGACCGACCATCTTCCTTCAAGCCGCCGCCGTGCTCGTCGTCGTCGTCGTCTTCGTCTCAACTCCTCTCCTCCTCCTCCTCCTCCCCCTCCCCGGTCCGTGCTCCCACTCTCGTTTCTTACTCCTCCCCTCCCCCTCCCCCCCTCTCTCTCCCCCCTCTCTTTCCCCTCGAGTCACAATCGCAGACCCCCCATCCCCCATCCCTCCCTCTCCGCGTCTAGTCCAATGTCAACACGAGGACAGCTCACCACTACTGCGTCCACCACCACCACCACATCACCACCACCACCACGCGACAACGACATTGGCACTACCGCGACTGGCCCGCGGCTAACCACACCTCCTCCCGTCCCCGACTCTCTCTCTTCACCACCATCACTCTCTTCTCCATCACCACTGCCCCGACCCCATTCCGCACAGCCACCGTCCCCTGTCCCCCGCATCCACCTCGACAGACCCCACTCTCTAGACCACCACCCATCCGCATCGCCGCTTTCCAACATTATCGCAGCAGCAGCAACAGCAGCAGCAGCAGCAGCAGCCAACAACAACCCGCCTGCTCCCTCTGTCGATCTCAACAGAGGTCTGATCTTATCACATCGCCTGCAGCAGCAAATGAGCAGCAGCGCAGCTGTTGTTGGTGACAATAGTGCCTTGGTGACAGACCCTCCTCTCAGATACTCCCCAGCATCCTCCGGAACTCCCCCGCAGCTGTCCATTGCGATCCCCAGCCCTCATCCCCCTGCGCACGGCTCGTCCCCGTCCACACTAGACGGTCGGGCAGCATCCACCACCGCCGCCGCCCGCGCCGCCCCACCCGCGCCCCTCTCCTTTGCTCTGCCCGTCCCCCAGCTCCAGCCCTCGACAGGTTCGACGCTCGGATCCCTCCCCCTCCTCTCCCCCATTTCCCCTCTCGAGGCAAACTCTTTCGCATCCTACTCTCTCAACGACGCTCTCCACGCCTCGCCCAATAACAACACCACCACCACCACCGCCGCCGCCGACGACGACAACACCTGGGCGCCTCCCCCGCCCCTCTCCGCCTCCTCCTCGGACAGCCGCCGAGGCAGCATTGGCAGAAGCGCAGCCCGTCTCCTAGCCTCCCAGCTCCAGATTCAAGTCCCGCTCCACTTGTCCCCAAAGCAGGCGAGCTTTGACCTCGACTCTCCACGTCTGCGTGAATCGCCCACCGTACCCCGTAGACGCACAATCATCCAAGCGCCAGACATTACCCGCAGAGCAACTCCTGTCCAGGCTGTCCCACGCCACTCGGCAGACGACCACCTCCTCGAACACCAGACTACCCCCCGCTCGCGCTCCCAGGACCAGAGCGAGGTATTCGAGTACGACCTCGTCGTCCCTAGCTCGCCTTCACCAGCCCCAAAGCGCCGCCTCGATCCTCCAGCCAACATCCTGGCACCTGCACGCAGAGTCTCGCTCTCCTCGGACCAAGGCTCCCCCGCACAGAAACGCTCGCTCCCCCCCACCCACCGCCTGCACAGCAACAACGATCCGAGCCACATGTCTGCCGTTGAAACAATTCCCATGCCCATGCCTCTCACAATGCCCATCCCGGCTCCCGCCATGGGTCCTCGGGCTTCAACCTACTCTTCTTCCTCTCCACCACCGCAAACTTCTCCACGTTCCCAATTCCAAGGCGGCCTCCAGTTCCCAACAGCTTCAGTCGGCCCCATCCCGGTCCCCAGCCCCCGTATCGCACCACCGCAATCGCCGGAACGCTCCCGTACCGCCCCCCGCCCAATCACCTCTCCGCAGCAGCAGCAGCAGCAGCAGCAGCAAAAGTCTAGCTCCATGCCGACTCCAGTCCCGTTGCCGTTCAACCCGCGGCACCAGTCTACAAACTCGGCCTCCAACCTCCCCGCCATTGCCGGTCTCGCTGACGCAGGCCCGTATCCTACCGCCGCACCGCCGCAGCAAATGAGCAATCCCAACGCCTCTCTGGGTATTCCCGGCGCAAGCGGAGGCGGCGGCGCCCCTGGCGCGTCACGTGGAATCCCGCCAGCGTTGCGCCAGGAGGAGGTGTGTCTCGAGTGCATGATGCGCGACCGCGACCTCGCCGATGTCAATGTGCAGGGCGAAGGCGTCTGGGAGCGCGCAAGCGACGCCGGATGGAAGGACCTCCAGGAGCGCGAGTACGAGCTCATGCGCGGCTGGAACCGAGACCGTCAGACCTCCGTMTMWGGCGCCAGCTTTGACGACACGTCCAGCGAGTCCCAGTCGCAGACAAAGTCGAGCCCACTCTCCCAGATCAGCGGGCTCCCCGACGACGAACGCAAGGAAATGCTCCGCAAGCAGGCCCACGCTCGCCGCTCACAGCGCGACGACCACGACGCCCAGATTGCTCGCGTCGGCTGGCGCGGATTCAAGTGGGAGGAGGGGACAGGTGGCGAGGGTTTCCCCCGTGGTTTCCGTGGCACGCGCGGTGGTGCACTGACAGAAAAGGGCATTAAAAATGTCATGACAATGGTGAGCGGATGATACAAGACACCAGACTGACACTCAGTACCCCTCGTCGTCGGCTCTCCGGTACCAGATTCTCCAGGGGTACCTGCGTGGCCAGTACCGTCTCATCATGGACATTCGCCAGGACGCCCAGCGTCTCGGACACTACCCAGAGCCCGAGGAGCCCTACTACCCGACGTCGCCGACCATTTCGAGCCACGAGAGCTCGGGACCGAGCGGCTCCAAGCCGCAGCGCCGCAACCCGCAGCGCAGCATGGACCTCGGCGCGCCGTCCATCAAGGCGACTTCCATCAGCACTGCACGGTCGGCGCCCGCCATGGCCATGCCATCCGGGCCGACCCTCCGCCAGAGCCCGTCGACCCCTGCCGGCCTTGGCTCCCAGGTCACGCAGGCGCGGCGCCCAAAGACGTACTACTCGGACAGGGAGCCGCTTCCCACCCACCCGACGCTCAACCTCACGAGCCCAAACGCAAACCAGACTGCGACCACCCGCGCGAGCCACTACAAGGTCCCCAGCGGCGGATCAACCATGCCAAAGGGCCGCCAGTCGACGTTTTACGCAAACGACGATTGGTCCGATGCCGAGGATCTGTGGCCGCCTGCATCGCCCGCTTCAGGCAACCTTCGTCCCTTCTCGTTTGCTGTGCGCGCCGGTGCCACCGGCGGTCAGGGCAGCGAAGGTGGCCACAGCCGCCGCAGCATCTTTGGCCGCTTTGGTGGAAGCGTCACTAGTCTGTTCACGGGCAACACGCACGGCGGCAGCGGAAGCATGATGGACATGCAGTGAGTACGAATTGTTTATTATTACTGACCCCAGTCTCGGTCTCGAAGCGGACCGCCGCAACAGGACGTCGTCGTACCAGGTGCATGAGCCCCCGCGCGTCATGGGCGGCGGCCTCTCTCCTTCCCGCCCGCCGCTCAACAGCCGACAGTCGATGGCGTCGTCAATGTACCTCTCGGCCGGCGAGGAACTCCAGCCGCAGCAGTCGACTGCGCGGGAGCGTCCCCGCTCGCGATCGGTCTCTGGCTCTCGTCTGACTCAAGTGTCGCTGTACGACGACGTCGACGAGCCGCCACACAAGAAAAAGGGCCTCAAGGGACTGCTGCAAAAGATGAAGCCAAAGAACAAGCGCGACCGCTCGTCCACCCTGGTTGGTATCAGCATTGACCCGTCGTCCCGTCCCCAGGACGTTTCAGGCTCCTCGGAGCTGGCGCCGCCGCCACCGATGCCGTTCCTTATTGGCCACAACCGCCAGCGCTCGGGCTCGTCGGCGTCGATCGGAGACGACGGCAGCACACCGTCGCTCTCGCCACAGATGGCGACCGCGCCAGGTGGCAACAGGTCCGTGTCCGCGCCGGTTGCCCCGTCGTCGGGATCTGGCAGCATCAGCCCCACGAGCTCGCGCTTCCAGGTTGACCGTCGCGAGGATTCGATGAACGGCACCCGCCGCCGCACCGAGCCAACGCTCGAGCTCCCACCTGGAGCTGCCGACCCGTCATTCAACCGTGACAATGCCGTGATAGAGATGCTCAGTGGCAACAACCCCACCCGCGACACCATCACCACGCCCGTGACGCCAATCTACGACGAGCCGCAGTCCTTCCGCACCGACGGAAACATGCAAAACTCCATGCCCAGCGGGTACAGGAAGAGCAAGCAGCCGTCGCTGTCGTCGCGCTACTCGACCTCGACCACAACGGTCCCCGCGATCGAGACCCCGGACCCTGCTGCGTCCGCATCGTACCTTATCCCGCACCAGTCATCGTCTCCGACCGGTACACTGAGCCCGAACGCAAACCGCCACAAGAACCTCCCCCCGCTGCCGCCGCCCGGCGCCTCCCCGGTCGACGCATACTCGCAGGACCAGTCGTTCTCGCGTGCGAGCCTGTACGAGCAGCAGAAGCGCATGTCCACTGCCATGTCCACTGCTACCTCGGGTTCATACCCCCGCTCGTCAATGGACCCGCGCGCTTCCATGATGGACCCGCGCACATCGATGATGGACCCTCGGATGTCGATGATGGACCCGCGCGCGTCAATGGTCGACTCGCGCTCGTCAATGGTCGACTCGCGCTCGTCAATGATGGACCCGCGTACCTCGCTCGCCATGTCCGAAGCGCCGACCGTGCACCGCGCCGCCCTGCCCCCCTCGGCCGACTATTTCCCTACGGCGTCGCCGCGCTACCACCAGCCCCCGCCGCCGCACATGCCCCAGTCCCCTGGACCCGAGTACATGCAGCCGCCCAAGCCGCTGCGCGCCCTCCAGCCGCGCGCGAGCTTTGACGTGCTGTCGGACGGCCGCGCGCGCCGCGGCTCGGCAGCCAACTCGGCCATGCTCATGCCCGGCATGAACGACGACGACCTCCGCCCGCCCAGCATGTACATCCAGCGCGGCGCCGCCGCGTCCACTGGCTCGTTTGGCCGCTTCCTCAAGGGCAACGACGTTGCGCACAATGCCGTCATCACCAGCGTCCCGCAGACCGAGGACCGCAAGGAGCGCCGCCGCGGCATAAAGTCGATATTCGGCAAGAAGGGATAATCTTTATACCCTGCTCACCCATGTTTATGCCTTTTCCGGGACACCCCGCAACCACAGTCATTCCTACACACCACATACTACTCCCTACTCGCCCCCTCGCCAGAGGGTAATCAGTCTGATCGGCGGCGGCCCCGCTGTCTGTCTGTAGCACTACACTCACACTCTCTACCGACACTCCCCTGCTCTTCTTCTGCCTCCTTCTCCCTGCTTCTCGTCCCCTCCCCCATTCCAGAACCGGCTCCTGTCCGCCTGCCCCCCACCCACTGCAACTGCACCACCCACTCGCACTGCCCGATACGACATGACCCGACACCCCACACCGCCAGACCCCAGACCCCACAACGCCGAACGCTGCAAGACAAGTCCCGTCTCCCGTCCACTGTCCGAGCCCAACGGCCGAGGACAGACACACTAGCTTCATACATTACCCCCCTCTCCTGCATATCACGCGTAGAGTGACGCCGCGATGCCATACTTGTTTTGTCCACCCGAGTCACGAGCCAAGAATCACGAGCCGCGAGTCGCGAGTCAGCGAGCGTCAGAGTGACGCTAGCGGCCACCAGGCCCCGCCGGGCGAGCGACGCGCAGCCGGCAGAGCATCGGCGATGGGGCGCAAGGAGCAGAAAAAGAGACAGTACATCGTAAGGGAGTCGAACCCCTGCCGCGTCGATGGCAACGACGCATGATACCGTTTCACCAACGATGTGCTACGACCGGCCGTCCGTCTCGCCGGCGCCGGCGCCGGCGCCGCTGCCGCAAGGTCTCGGCTCGCTGGCAGCAGCAGGCGTGGAGCCCGGGGCGCCAGCGGCTCGGGCTGCGGCGTGGGCTGGACTGCGCGCGTCGAGCACTTGGCATATGCTGGGGCAGGGCCGTCTGCGCTGTCAGGCGGCAGTGCTCGTGCCAGCTCGTGCCAGCACGGATTCGCGGCGGGGCGAGGTGCGGGTGTGCCTTGGGTGCGGAGGCTGCGCCTCGGACACAGAGCCGGACATGGGGGTGCAGCCCGACGGGCAGATTGTGCCCGCACGGCTGGACTGCTCCGCTGCAGTCTCGACCTCGCTTGCCTGCTCTGCTCTGCTCCCGGTTTCGGCATCCACAGTACTGAGCACAAATGTCCATAAGATCTTCCGACTACCAGCTAGACTACAACGCCGACCGCAAGGGACGAGACATGGTGGGGGAACAAGGCTATATATCTGGATAGTGTCAGCGGGATGGTTCCAGTCGATTGTTCAACAACAACGACGACGGCGAGGAAACATGCGCGGGAAGAGGAGCCCTCATAAGGCCGTTCTTAATGTACATATGGTAATCACGTAGTGCCCGAGGGCGTCAGGATTAGCATGGAATGTAAATAATCGTAGGGCAGTCCTGCGAGTTCCCATGCATGTTTCTTCCGCCGCTGTCGTCGAGAGCAAACTCACTGTACAAGGCCGCGCACACTGCCGTGCAAGATGCCACCAGAGGTGCCACTTGGCTAACTAGCTGTTTGGTGTCAGCGAATTTTTCGCGCGGAAACAGAAAACTGCAGTTTGCAGAGCGGGGCTCAGTGTGCACATTGTTTGGCTTAGTGCGGTCGGATCCTCACATCAACTAGGACTGGGGCGACAAATAGATCATCACTGCCGCCGCGTCTGCGCTGCTGTTGCGGGTGTACTCACTCAGTGTGCGCGGAGGTGTTGTGGGGTGTGCCGATGGTTGATGGAGAAAAGAGACAACCACGCCTGGCACTTTTATACGACTAGGCCCGTGGGTGCGAGCGCAGGAGGCGAAAACGATGGCCTCGCACCGGCCGAATATTTGGTGCCGTTTTTTGGGGAATTTATCCCGCGGGCGGGGTTCGCACCTGGTGGAGGTCATCCAGGCCGATGACTCCCTGGGTGTCATGCACGCCGAGCAGCTCGCCCTATGCGAGGATGCCGCTCACAGCGGCCATGGTGAATGCTGCCGCAGGCGCCGACGCGAGGTGGACCTTGTGCAGCGCCGTCTCGATCTCCGTCGCGAGCTCCCAGACCTGCGGGTACGCCATGGCGTACTGCTTCAAGCCCGCGACACAGCCCATGCACTCGTCCTGCCCACGGCGCGCGAGGAACATGCCTGCGTCATAGATGGGGCGGTAGAGGATGAGGGGGTCCAGGCGCAGCAGGCCCTGCTCGGCCGTGAGGGCGGCGAGCATCGTGATGCGCATCGCAGAGTGGGCGGCCTCCTGGTTCAGGCGCTCCTTCATCTGCTGCATCTCAAACGCAAACATGTGCCGCGCGGCGTCGTCGGGCTCCTGGATACCAAAGTCGCGCACGGCACGCTCGGTGACGAGCCACATGCCGTGGAAGAGAATGTCGGTCGTGGCCGCCTTCATTGTTGCCGAAAACTCGAGGTCGCTAGACGGGAACGACGCCGGCATGCCGAGCTTGCCGAGGTACATGTCGCGCCAGGACGAGTGGTCGTGGACAAAGTCGCGCAGCCGGGCCAGTGGGATGCCGGCCGCCTGGGTGCGGGGGAGCCACAGATCGGCGCAGAGACGCTTGATGATGCCGGTCGCTGTGCGCGCGGCCGTGAGCCAGAGCTGCGGTCAGTTCTGCTTTGGTCGTACCAACTCACCTCTTCGGCTCCCAGAGTAGGTAGGGGGTCCGCGACGGCCTCGTATCCGCCAGACTCAAGGTCGCCGCCCCAGGTACTTAGCGGGAGACGGTACAGCGCCGACTCGACGCCGGCCAGGATGAACAGGCCGAGCTGCGTGCGGGTCTTCTCGTCGCGCTCGGCCGTGAGCGCCATCACCATCGGGTCGCGCAGGTTTTCAAGCTGCCGTGCGGCGAGAGAGAGATAGTACGCGCGGTAGTCTGTCGTGAGCTTTCATACAGTGGTCATAGCTTACCTCTCTTTGCTGTGATCGACTGGCCCATCAGCCCCTCGAGGAGGATCATTGTCTGCACGTTTGCCAGGGTTGCGGTGCGGCACACCTTTTTCATCTCCAAGACCTCGCGACCACGCACCACGAGCAGCTGCACAATACGGCTGCGCGGCCGGCCGCCGGCGTCAGTGTCACGGGCTGTGCACTCTTCGCGGTCGAGGCGGAGAATGTTGTGGTCCGCAAAGCGTGCACCGAAAGCGATCACCAGGGCGAGTAACGCGTGTGGCAAGGGGCCGGCCGGGTCGGTGAGCGGGTTTTGGAAGCGGGTGAGGAACTGGTTTGGATCAAAGATTGGCAGGCGGGGCTCGACGATTGTAAAGAATGTGTCGATCAGCTCGAGTGCGAGGCTCTCTAGCTCCGTGTCTGCGCTGGCCCAGAATGCGAGGTGTGCTGCACTCGGGGCTTCTTCCCACAGGTTGCCGGCGGCCTCCTCCCAAATATCGCATGCCCCGACGCGGGCCTGCTCCATTGCCCACACATCGCAGTACCGCCACTCCTGGTGGAGGACGGGCACCGGGCAGAAGAGGTAGCGCAGGAGATCGCCCTGGAGTGCCGCGGCGTCACGTTTAAAGGGGGTTGGGGCACTGTGCATCCATGCGAATGCAGCGAGCGGGCTGAGAGTCAGGAGTGATCGGGGTTGGGGGGCGACATACTCGTCTAGCTGGGGGAGAGGAGCGGGTTCTGAGCGCCCCGATGTCGGCAGACTGTGGAGGAGACTGCCGTTGGTGCTGCCTGCGGTGGTGGTACTCGGGCCTGCATCGCGGGAGACTGCTGCGGCCTCTGCCGATGATCGGCGCGAGGTGCTGCTGCCATTGACTGTGAGGGTCGAGGTGGCTGTTGGGGGCGAGGGCCTGCCGTCATCGTCTGATCGCCTCGCGGCGGCGTCCTTGTCGGATCCGTTGCTGTTTGCCTTGAAGCGCCTTGGGCGGCGGGGCTTGTTCTGGAGCTGTTCAATGTAATTGGATGTGCATTCTAGGTCCTTTGCGACACATTGCCCGCACTGGGAGGGAGGATCAGTCAGCATCAGAGAAATCAAGGGCTTGTTTGTTTGATTGTTAGACGCTTGCAAAGTGGCGGTGCGGCGGCGGCGCGGCGGCGGCACGCGGAACATGACAAGCGAGGGTAGCGAAATCTCGGAGACCGAAAGGAAAAAGCAGAAAAAGGAAGACACTTACGCGTTGTGCCGTCGTGACGCGCTTGTGGGTCAGCGACTGTAACCTACCCGCAGCGGCGAGAGAGAGAGGGAGAGGGGGAGGGCAGCTGTTGCACGCACCTGGCAGCGAATCTTCTTTCCCCTGCATGCATCACAAGCGACGTTTTGTTTGCGGGTCGAGGTAGAGAACATGGAGGGGGGTGGTGGAGGTTCCATTATTATTTGTAGAGGCACGGTGGGTGGTGATAGTACGAGTAGAGTGGAGGGGGGAGGGGGGGGGAAGCAGCAGCAGGGAGTGGAAGAGTCAGTGCTGTGTCTGTGAGGGGGGTGGTCTGCTGGTTCTTGTTTGGGTAGTGGCTGCTGCAAGAGAGGTAGCACCGGGATGACAAGTGATGGTGAGGAGACAACAGAAGGAAGAGGGAGGGAGGGAAGACACCCAGGTGCTATAAACCGTGTTGCCACTCGATTGATTGATTGACTGGATCTAGACTCAACCTCCGTCATAGCTGGCTGAGTGGGGTCGGGTGGGGTGTGCGGTGTGAGGTGTCTCGGATCCGAAAGATATACAGCCAGCTAGAGCCACGTGGCGACAACTCGAACCAGCTGCGCCCGCCCTGGGCGCTAAACACAGAGCAGTGCTACTCTCTTTTTCCAACGGAAACATGCACTCACCTCACTCTGGTCCAGTCGAGTCACGTCGAGTCAGCCAGGCCAGTTGAGTGGACCACCATGCATGTTGCTCGGGAATAGCTATTTAGTTACACTTGCACTTTGCCCAGCCAGGACAGGACACCCACGTTGTTTTGGGTAGAGTGTGGCTTGTCCTATTGGGTATCTGATCATCACCAACATCACCACCACCACCACCACCACCACATGCATCGTGTTCACCACCAGGTCAGCGGCCTCCGCTATCCACAACACCCATCACCACCACCAAGAACAGTCCGAGTGGCAAATCGGGTTTCAAGCGCAACAAGACAAACAAGCTCAGACCAATAATGGAGAGAGAGCCGAGACTCTCTCCAAGCCAAACCTTGGTTCCACTGACCAGACCTGACCTGACCCAAAACTCACTCACAACAGTCTCGCTGCTGCATCCACCACCACTACCACCACCACCACCACCACCACCCCATCCCACGAGCACATCCCCACCCCGACACTCGAGCCTGATATCGTCGTCGTCGTCGTCTGGTGTGACATTGAAACACGCCCAAGCGCCCAGTCTCTCATCGACAGACTGAAACGGATACAGACGAGATACGAACAGCGTCGCCAGAATTACCGAGGCAGAGAGACAGACGTCTGTGGTGTACCTACCTGCGTGGTCTAACCGAGATCCATAAAGTCTGCTGCATTCGTCTACCCACCTTGCAACTGCATCGCGCATTTATCACCCACGCATACATCCCATCTTCTCATCCGTTCACCAACCTCAGCATCCTACTCGTCGTGTTCACCGTCGCCGCTGCTCCACCTTGCTCCGACCAACTGGAC
The DNA here is from genome assembly GCA_002973495.1 of Apiotrichum akiyoshidainum. Lineage (NCBI taxonomy): Eukaryota > Fungi > Basidiomycota > Tremellomycetes > Trichosporonales > Trichosporonaceae > Apiotrichum > Apiotrichum akiyoshidainum. The sequence goes on from PQXP01000275.1 coordinate 33,031, forward strand.
CACCGAGATAACACCCGCAACAACAACAACAACAACAACAACAACAACAACAACAACACCAAGTCTCCGCATCAAGTCACCGCGCGGCAACGACGTCACTCTACTCCCCTCCACTCCACCCACCTCCCAGCCCCAACTCATTCATGGCCCAGCCCTACTAGCCGCTGCTCATCAGTATGCCCATCCATGGCGTCGACCCGGGCGACATCGCCGCCGATGCGTCGTCGGCGCCGGACCTCGGGCGACGGCTCAACGACCAGCCCAAAAGCGAGCCCTCCGTCCACGGGTCGACCGGCAAGTTGGCCGCCAGGCTCAACGCGACATGGAGCACAATCCTCCCGCAAGAGTTCCAGAGCATGACCAAGTTTGCAAAGTACCTCCCTCTCCTCGCAGCCATCATCGCGCCCACATCCACCCTCCTCGACATCCCCGCCCTTAGTGTGAGTCCCAGAATACTCTGCCAAGCCGGCGCCCGAGAGACCTTGCTCACACACCTGCAGCAACCCTGGTACGCCTTCCAGGGACACAATATCGGCGACCCAGTCGGCTGCATCATCCTGTCGTCGATCGGGCTGGCACTAAACGTGATTGCAAACTGTCTGCTGCTGATGCGCTTCAGTGGCACCCGCAGAGTGTGGCGAAAGGGCACAAGGTGAGTTTCACACTGCGTGATACCGAGATGATCGGCGGATCGTCGGATGATAAGCTCCGAGGCCCGGCTGACTCTAGCCTGTCGCTCATCTTCTGGGTGGCCAAGACAATAGTGGCGCTCGTAAACGTTTCCTACTACGGAGCATCACGGCGAAACGATGTGGGCTTTACATACACAGAGGGGTTCTGGTGCGCGGTCGCGTCCGTGATCATGGCCGGCCTGATCTCGATCGGTCTGCTGATCCACTACATTTTTGCGTTTGGCAAGCTCGACGCCGATGACGGCGAGGACCTGCGCTTGACCGGACGCAAGTTCATGTTCTCGGTCACTTTTTTCATGTTCCTCCTAGGTTTGCAGGGTCTCGCGTTCTGCCGGCTCGAGCACTGGGCGTATCTCGACGCCGTCTACTTTTCGCTCCAGTGCGCGCTCACGGTCGGATATGGCGATCTCGTAGCGACAACAGCCGCGGGCAAGGTCCTCGTCTTCATCTTCTCGGTCCTCACCATCTCTCAGCTCGCAAACGAAGTGTCCATCATCATCGACTTTGTCCAAAGCCGCTCGCAGCAGAAGCGGGACCATTGGCGGAAAACGTACTCGGTCGCGATGCACAAGCAGGCGATCAAGCGGCGGCCGTACGCCACGCTGATCGACGAAATGTCCCTTATACACCAGATCAACCTGCACCAGGAGACGTATGTTGAAGGCTCGAGCGGTCAGCAGCTGACAGCAGCATGGTCCAGCTCTATGACCTCTTTTGGTCTGGCCTCTCGCTTGCGACGTTCTGGCTCGTCGGCGCTGTCGTCTTCAAATATGTCGAGAGCTGGGGCTATGGGTTAGTCATGTTGTCGATCCCGAGTTCTGACTGGCAGAAATGCGCTATACGCCGTAATGGTCCTCTCGCTCACTATCGGATTCGGTGACTTTACACCGAAAACGCCCGCCGGCCGAGTCATCTGGGTCGTGTATGCCCTCATGGCCGTCCCCATTGTCACCAACTTTGCCGTCCAGACCGTCGGCGGTATCGTGAGTTGTACCCAAGCTCGCGAAAACTGACCTCAGATGCACACCTGGTCCGAGCACCGCTTCACCCGCGCGCGCTTCGAGATGGAGCGCGAGCGCGATCCCGAGGTGTTTGCGCCGCACTCGCACTTTATCCTCCGGCACCACGAAGAGTGGGACGACGTGCGGGAAAAGTTTATCGAAACAAGAGAAAAGGCCACGCTCGAGTTTAAGAGCCTGGCCAAGATTGTGCCGGCCAAGACCCACGAGGGTAGTTCTGTGGAGAGCGCGGCACCGAGTGCGGCCAACTCGCCAGCGAGCAGTACTCGCCGGACGAGCGGAGTCCCTGCACCGGCGCTGCCGCGCTCGCAGACGTCGACGTCGTTGACTGGCTCTGACGACTCTCGCCCGTCCACGTTCGGGCGCTTTACGCGCCGAAGCCGCTCGCTGCGGCCGTTTTCCAAGAAGCGCAGCTCGAACCAGATTACCGAGGCGCAGGGGCAGGTCATTAGCCAGATGCTCGACGACCCCAGCACCCATGCTGACGTTGTGGATGCGCTGGGCTGCCCAGACGTCCGCGACGTGAGCAGCGGCAGCAGCACCGGGGTGGTTGGCGATCCCGAGGCTGAGGGCCTAGTGGAGGAGGCTGACGACTTTGCGTCCGGCGAGGGCGCCGAGGGGAGCACGTCGACGACGACGCGCGTGGACGACAGCGAGCGGTCCAAGCAGGACAAGGACGCCGACTCGGTCCGCAGCGCCGCGACGCACACGGGTACCGGTACGGGCGCCGACTGCGCGGGGCACAAGGGCATGCGGGTCGGGAGGCAGCCCTCGCGCCTGTACACCGTGGACGGCGATGCCTCCGCGCCGACGCCAGGCGACAAGTTTCCCCGCTCCGATACGCGGGCCAGCCAGGCGTCTGTCGGGCCGCGGCGGCAGGCCTCGCGCCTGAACACGCCCGAGGACAACTTGCCAGCCATGGGCCCGCGCCTAATGCGCACGGCCGACAACGGCGAGGAGCTCGACGACGTCGAGCTCACTGGCGACCCGATGGTCGACTCGCACCGCCTCGAGCTCTTCCTCATCAAGGAGCTCGTCGACCGCGTCACGCGCCTCGAGGCGCAGAGCCGCCAAATGCTTATCGACTGCATGGACAAGGACGTCGCGCGGACGCTGTTGCTCGCGGACCGCAACTGTGAGTTCACATGCCCGGTAAAAAACTGACAGAAGTACAAATCCGCGACGCGTTCCAGCTGTACGGCAACGAGATTGACGTTGGCAAGGCGTACGAGTCGGAAGCGGAGCAGACGCGGCAGGACATTGAAAAAATCCAGGAGCAGCGCGCGCAAGACCTGCACCACCAGGCCACGATTATCGACAATGCCAGCTACGCGGACGAGGACATGCTCTCGCGCGTGCGCAGGTACCGCTCGACGTTTGCCGAGGTGCTCGTGCTGTCGTCGACGCTGCTTAAGCTCGAGGGCGACGACCTGAAACGCTTTGAGCGCTGGCACATTGGCGGGCTCCACCACGAGCACGTCGCGCTCGCCCAGGACGCGGCGGGCCTGGGGAAGCGCCCGCGCAAGAGGGACAAGGCCAGGCGCGGCCTCGGGCGTGCCGTCGACTTTGTCTCGGCGCGCCGCGAGCCGGAGCGCAGGCGGTCCCCGGCCGATGCGGCGGAGAAGGCGGAGAACCACGGCGCCGCAAAGCTGCGGCGGGCCTTTGCGCGGCACGCGAGCCATCGCGGCGACGGCGACGCCGGCGGACAGGCAGAAGGAGACCCAGACGTGGGCGGCACGCCGACTGCGGCTCACGAGGGCGGAGAGGCACACTCGACGGACGCGACGACCGACGCCGACGGGGCGCTCCGCGCTCAGCGCCCGAAACTTGCCATAAAGCCCCCGAAGCTCTCCATCAAGACCGCGACGCCGACGACCAGCCCCGAGATGAGCTACAGCATGCTGGCGCCCGATACGCGCATATTGTCGCCTAGCAACTCGGTGTGTGCGTCGCCGACCTCGTTCACGTCGCTGCCCGACGGCCCTCCCTCCCCGCACTCGCTGTCTCCCACCGCGTCCCCGTCGCCCGTCAGCCCGTCGCACCTGTCGCCCGCGGCGGCCGCGTCTCCTGCCGTGTCGCGCGTCGGGTCCCCCGAGGACAGCAGCACGCACGCCACACACAGGAGCACGCACCACCATGCCGCGACCCACAAGAGCATGCACCACCGTGCCGCGACGCTCCCCGTGCAGTCTTCAGACAGCAGCCCCAAGAAGCGGGGCTCGATCAAGGAGCGCATGTGGGAGCGGCACGCGGACCGGCTCATGGCCGACACGGCCGAGGAGGCGCACTTTGTGACTGGCCGCTTCGCGCGGAGCGTCGCGCATGCGCTGGGCCGCGACAAGGACTCCAAGCCCGACCCCGAGCACGGGGACGGCGACGGCGGCAGCAGCAGCGCCGGGCACCACCGCCGCCGCCGCGGGAGCATGGGTCGCCGGGCCCCCGGGCAGCTGGG